>CAUYSK010032996.1:0-29152 GCA_963575035.1 Avahi laniger
CCCATCATCCAAAGTGAGGCACCACAAGAGCAGAAGAACGGGATCCATTTGTACTCGCCATCAAATTGGTACTAACTGATCAACACTAGGGTGATCACATGGCAGAAATACTGTCCAGGGATTAGGGGGATGGGGGGGCGAATCTACAACTAAAGGACACGGGGAGTACTAAAGGGAGGGAAGGGCACGCCTTTAACCTGCATTTGGGGAAGGCAAAGACATAAAGTGTAACTAGAATGTTTGTACCCTCACAATACCTTGGAATAATAATAATAATAAAAAAAAAAGAAAATAAAAAAAAAAAAGTGGTACGATGTGTAGAGTGTTACAATAAATTGGTAGTGAAACATGGTGGGATAGATAGCCTTTCATTCTGCCACACAGGATGTCAGGGAGGGCTTCTAACAAGTATTGAATGAGCAGGGCCTTATTAGCTCTTTCCTTGGTGGGCAGCATACAGGAAGGGCATAAAAAAAAAAAAAAAAGAAAATATAGTTATTTTCATAATAATATGTTAATCTGTAATGAATTTATTATTTTATCGAAATGAATTAATGAATATTTTAAATTTTCCTGTTTTATTTTCTAATGTAGTAAATATGGATAGATGTAACCCATGTACACAAAAGCTCTTTGGGGTTCATTAATTTTTAAAATTATAAAGGGGTCCTGAGGCCCAAAAGTTTGAGAACCATTGCACTAGAGAAAAATTGTTCAGTATGCAAGGGGATGGGAAGGTGGGCACCAGGATCTTGTCAAAGACAAGTAGAGGGAGTGGTTTTTCAGAGAAGAAAAGCAGAGAAAATTTTGTGAAGCATGTGAAGTAGAAAGATTACTGTGATGGGAAATGAAATGTCGCTTTGGGCTGGGGATGGATTATCTTGCTGATTTCTTTTTTATCTTTGGCCTCTTGTGAGGTCAGTATTTGCAAGAGTTCTGTAATTTGAACCTAGACGTCTGCCCAGCTTTCATGTGACAAAAGTGAGCTGTTAGGAGTTGATTGGTGGATTCTGAGCCCAATTCAGCCCAGTAATTTGATTAGAATAGGAAAGTATGTGGTGAAACAGAATCTTTAGGACTATAAACTTTCTGTTGTGTGACAGATTTTTACCACCTGCTTTATTTCCCTCAACTCACTCCCATTTCAGATCCAGAAAGAAGTTCTACGTGACCCTACCTTATGTAATAATTTACAGCATTATATTGAAGCTCAATACATGTTTTACTCTTTTTAAAAAAAATGCATTTTGCGTTGTATAATAGAATAGGAAAGGTATTCGGCTGTACTTTTTGATTTCAGAACCATTTCTACATGCTCTTCATCAAGTTTGCTTTTTTGCCCAAAGTAAGGAACTCTGTGATCTGTTTAACAATATGAAGTCACCAATAAGCACTGGCTGGATTGGCCCGAGGAGGGTGACACATGGCTTATCATTCTTATCAGAGATGGATTTACTGTGCAACTAATGATGGCCACACCTCAACACCCCTCACTTGCACGGGCCCCTTTTGTATTTCTAATGTGGACTCTTGTTTTTAAAAGCAGTCTCCCCAAATAGTATTCACTTCAGACTTGACAAAACCTGTTTCTGAGGGGTTCTATGTAAGGGTCTTGGGGATCTAGGAGTGAGCTCTAAGGACAGTGTTGCGTGAGTGGGACAGATATAAGGAAGGGAGGTCAGCTATAGTGCTTGAAAAAAATTACAGCTTTACTCTCAGGGGATTCATTTAGGCAATTATTAGCTCAATCTATAGTAACGCTTATTCAAATGTAAAAGAATTTAGAAGACAAAATTTTAGCATCTACCATGGAGTATGTACTTTTTAGCACCAATAAAGAGTACTCCTTTTCTGGATAATAAACATGCCATTCTTGCTGGGCTCCTCTTCAAGTGAAGTCTTTGAAGAGCAGTCAGTGATATTGGTACTTTTGAGGCCCTCAGATCCTAAGGACATATTAATATTAATTACAGCCTCAGTGCTCAGAAGCGTTTTACTAACTCTTTTTTTATGGACTTTTAAGCCCTTTTCTCCAGAGAGTCTTCTGTTTGCTCTCCTAGTAATTATTCTGTGAACAAGAGCAACGGCACGGTGCTGCTAACTGCTTGATATACATTCTCTCTCTAAGGGTAGACACTCTTAAACTCTCCTTTTTTCAGAGTCTGAGAGAAGTTAAGTAACTTGCTGAAGGTCACACAGCACAGAAAGTGATAAAGCTGAGACTCAAACCTTGGTGTGTTTAATGGTAACACCTTGTTTCATCTTCCTGCTGTCAGCCGGATGTCTTTGAATGAAAATCTGAACAAAATTCCAACATGAAATACTAAACGTCCTAGGGCCAAGAGGCCTTCTTTTTTTTAAACAGTATAATATTTCATTTTTTAAACTTCATAGTGGTACACAGGCATGTGATATTTTTTATATTCTATATACATTCTATAAATATTCTTTTTGTATTTATAAAATATTTTAAAAGATTATAGAAAAGAATATTATTTTTATGAAATTGCATTTTTAATTAATTTAATTCTAGCAATATAAATACAAAGCAAAAAGTCTGATGAAAAATATCACCACCCAGAAACACACATTAAGTGATAAACCCTTCCACAATGAAAGAGGTGAAATTTATACTAGGGTAGGGGAAAGAAAGATTTCTTCCACAGTGAATAGGATATAGAGAAGTAAAAGTTTATTTATTTTTCGGAGAGAGAGAGAGAGAGAATGAATGGCCACAGCACATAGAGGAAGAAAGGAAGTGCCGGGCAGTTGAGGAAAAGCTGTTTGGAGTTTTGAAGGGTAAAAATGGCTTTTTTCCCCCTCTGCTTTAGCAGACTGATAACAGAAACGACGGCAAAGTTGTTGCAGGTGTTCTTTATTTTTTTTCTTTGTGCAGCCAGGGGGTGTTATCTGAGTCCTTGAAATTTGTTTCTGACAGGAACTGAGGCAGAGAGTTGGATCAGGGAGTTCATACCCCTACAGTCTGCTTAGGGCTCTTCAAGGCTATGAAAACAAAACTCTTGGAGATAATGAGTTAGGCCACGGGTGTTTTGATTAAAACAAAGGGCAGTTGTACAATCAGTTTTTTCTTTAGAGGGGCAATTATGTGTTGTGAGTTTATTTCCCTTACTTTCTGTTTGATAGTTTATTTTCCTCTGTTAGGTAGGTTATTAGTAAGGCTACCTTTCACATAGTATTCTGTGTATAGCTATACAGAAAGGATAGACAGAAAAGAAATGATTAGGATTATTTTAGTTATCTAGTGTGCATAACAAACCACCCCAAAACTTAGTGGCTTGTAACAAGAAAAACCAGTTACTTATTCAGGCCTAAAAGCTCTTTAATGCTTGGTAAAAGATTTGCTACTCCAACCAGTTTTAGAACTACATGTCTAATTTCAGAGGCCTTTAGGCAAGCGAACATGCTGCTGCCTTATGTACATCAGCAAATATGGTCAACATTGTTTGATTCCTTAATTAGAACTTGTAGTCCCATGTGCTTGGTGCATGTAGGCACTTAATGAAGACTCATGAGTGAATGGAGTAAGTGAGGGGGCCTTTCAGGGACCTGGCTGCTTAGCACTGATTTTTCTTTTTGCTTGGCTTAGGTATTTGGCTCGAGTAGGGGAGCTTGAAGCTACTGACACTGAAGACCCAAATCTGAATTATGGACTTGTTGTGGACTGTGGCAGCAGTGGCTCCCGGATTTTCGTTTATTTCTGGCCAAGACATAATGGGAACCCCCATGACTTGCTGGACATCAAACAGATGAGAGACCGCAACAGCCAACCAGTGGTTAAAAAAATCAAGCCAGGTACCAATCAGAATACATTTTGTTGTTGATCTCTTTTATCTGCTACAGGCATGAGGGAGATGGAAAGCTACCCTTTTCTTCTTGAGAGTCTGAGTAATGGGAGGCATATTCTCATTCATTATCACCTCACCTTCTCTCAGATAAATAAATGTTTAGGACCTTAAGCAGAACCTTATGGGGTATCAGTTTTCTGAGTCTTACATGATCTGCTTTTGAAAGAAAGTGTTGTGTTTTATTTTACTTAAGGAATCTCTGCAATGGCAGACACTCCAGAACATGCCAGCGATTATCTTCGCCCTCTGCTGAGCTTTGCTGCTGCTCATGTGCCTGTGAAGAAGCACAAGGAGACGCCCCTTTACATCCTGTGCACAGCAGGCATGAGGCTTCTCCCCGAGAGGTGAGGCGCAGGGTCTGAGAAACACAGGAAAATGGGCAGCACAAGAGTTGAAAGGCGATTCCGTGCTTTGTCCTCTGTGGTTCTCTGGTCTGGAGGTGGGGTATGGGTACACAACACAGAGTTCCCAGGTGGCACTAAAAGATTCTTTGCCCAGAAACAGAGCCGAGCCCCCCTTTACCCAATTATTGCACAATCAGTCGTTCACACTTTCATGTCATTTGCTTCTTTGGGATTACTATCTGCCTAAAATGACCTTAATGATTCTTAGTTTGGATTGAGGGTTGGGAGTGGTGGCGATGGTGATAAATGAGGCATGTAGAGAGAGAACATAATGACAAAAGAGTAGTAGGAGGGTCACCTGAGGACCCAGAAACCTAGGGGCTAGTAGGCGAGCTCTGGTAGCAACACTGCCTTCTCTGTAACTCTGTCTGGGTCCCTGGTGATAACTGGGTGATAACTCCCCCACTTGCAGCTGCTGCTGCAAAGCTGAGTCTCCATTGCCTTAGACCAGTTTTCTCAGCGCTAACCAAGCGAGTCTTTTCCACTTGACTTCAGCAGTTCAGCCTGACATCTTGCCACCTGATCCTTCTTCCTGTATTAGAGGAGGAGGAAGAGGTGGTGAAGGAGGCTATATTTAGGTCAGACCCCTCCTCGTTTGTGATTTCCCCCCTTTGACACCTCTTTGATCCCGCCACACTTATTTTGGACATGAGGTAGGAATGAGTTTCCTGATTTTTTTTTTAATGATTTTATTGTGGTAAGAACACTTAATATGAGATCTACCTCCTTAACAAGTTTTAAGTTTTTAAGTGTACAATACGTTATCGTTGACTCTGTGTACAATGTTGTATAGCAGATCTTCAGAGGTTATTCATCTTGCTTAACTGACATTTTACACCCATTTATTTCTCTTAGCATAATGTCCTCAGTGTTCATCCACCTTATCACATATCGCAGAATTTCCTTATTTTTTAAGCCTGAATAGTATTCCATTGTATGCAATACCCTCATTTTCTTCACTCCTTCAAATATCAGTGGGCATTTAGGTTGTGTCCACATCTCGGCTATTGTAAATAATGCTGCAGTGGACGTGGGAGTGCTAGTATCTTTTTGAAATCCTGATTTCAATTCTTCTGAATAATTAGCCAGAAGTGAGATTGCTGCATCATATGAGAGTTATATTTTTTAAACAAAACAAAACAATAAAACTTATAATCCTACTATCCTATCAAAACTGTCATTTTGTTGCATTCCCTTCTCTCTGTCCATCTATACATAATTTCTGCAAAGTTATAATCATACTGTACATGCAATTAAGTTTTGCTTTTGACATAGATAATATTCAAATCGTTTTTAGGAACCCTGGGAGGAGTGTAGATGACACAAGAGGGGGTGCCACATCACAAAGTCTGAATGGCCTGAGGTCTCACAACCAAAGAAAGGCGAGGAAGGCCAGAGAAAAAGCTGACCTGAGGTCAAAAAGGCAGAGCTGACCAGCAGGGCTGGGCAGAGGAACTTGGTTGGTGGTTTGGCTACCTTTTGTGTGTTGGGAGCAAAGAAGACTATTGCCTCACCTCCTGGCACTGTTCAGCATTACCTCTGTCCTCTGTTGTCAAAGAAGTTTCCATCCAAATGAAGCCCACTGTGTAGCTTCACCCCATTTGTCTAAGATGCTAGTTGTCAGTGTGAAGCTCTGAATATTAATATTTATTTTATCTTAAGAATTTTTGAAGAAACTTGCATTTTCTTCTTTTAACTTGTTTTTTGATCACCTTTCTCAATAATGCATACATCTGTTCTTGGCTTATGAAATCATTGCTGCCTCCAAGGCCAAATTAGTTGTTGGCACAAGTGTAACTGTCGCTACAAGAACATGTGTTTTGTGTGATTAATGCTTTGCTAACTTATTAGCATTTGTGAGTAAGTAGTATTCAAAATAGAGTTGAATCACCTGGACTGTATTTTGAATTTATTATCACTTGGTTTTATTTCTTTGCCAAAGGCCTAGACTGACAGAATTTTTTTCCACCTCCCTTTTATTTTGTAAGTGAGAAATACCCTTATAAAAATTACAAAGGTAATACAAGGTGGTATTTAATAAAAGAAGAATCTTTGTTTAGGAAGTTTCACATGTATGTAAAAGTAAAGAGATCAGTGCCATGAAATCCCCATTTATCTACCACCCAGCCTCAACAGTTATCAACATTTTACCATTAAAAGTTTTTAAAATGGTTTGCAACTAATTGGTCACAGCCAGTTACATATTCCTTTGTTCCTTCTCCACTCCCACTGCTTCACTTGACTGGCCTTTAAAAAAAAAAAAGTTTTTAAAATAAAGAGACAGTATTGAATTTTAGAAAATGAAACTTCTATCCCGGTGTAGTATATGAAGAATGTTTTGGGGGTTTTTTGTTTTTAATTTTTAACATAAATGGGATTATGTTTTACATACTGATTTGTGACCTGTTAGAACTCAACAAAATATTTTGGATATCTTTTCATGTCAACACATAGATATAAATTGATCTCATTTCTTTTAACATCTGTAGAGTATTACATTGTATGGCTGTAGTATAAATCATTTATCTAATCCCTATATTATCATGTTTTTTTTTTTTTAGCCAGTCAAATTTAGCAGTGGGAAATCCCTATATTATTATGTTATTTCCTATTTTTTATTGTTTTAAATAATGCTACGATATTTCTCTTCTTTGTATTCTTGTCTGGATGATTTCCTTGGAATGAATTTCTAAAAGCATAACAGCTGGATCAAAGGTTAAGCACATTTAAAATTTTGAAACACAGTCCCAAATTGCCCTTTAGAAAGGCTGTACTAGTAATTTACATTCCAAATTACAACATATATTGGTGCCCATTCTTCCATAACATCACGAAAACCAGCAAGCCCTGTCTTTGGGTAGTTTAGAAGCGTATCCAGTAGGGAGGGAAGAATAGTCCCTCTTGTTCCCCATGTGAAATTCTTACTGTAAGAATTTAATATGTATAACAATGAACTTTTTTAGAAACTGTACTTGACATTATTGGAAGATTATTATTTCAAATGTAATTCTTGACTTTTACATGCTAAAAACGTTCTTCACTAAGTCATGCTGACAGCTATCTGAGCCAGTACAATATTTTTATAAGGAATAATTTAAAAAATCTAAGATAATTGATCTTATTTATTTATGCATTTTTTTTGAGACAGAGTCTCACTCTGTCACCCAGGCTAGAGAGTAGTGGCACGATTATAGCTCGCTGCAACCTCTAGTTCCTGGGCTCAGGTGATCCTCCTGCCTCAGCCTCCTGAGTAGTTGGGTCTGCAGGTGCACACCACCACACTCAGCTAATTTTTAAATTTTTTGCAGAGACAGGGTCTCACTATATTGCCCAGACTGGTCTTGAACTCCTGGTCTCTAGCAATCCTCTTGTCTTGGCCCCTGAATGGTCTTATTTTTGATTAACATTTTCTCTAGATTCATATTTGTACTTCCAGCTTTGTTTCTTTGTTTTTCTTTGTCTGATATTGATAACATACTTAAAATGTTAGAGGAAAGACAACCCTATAGATACTAGGTTTCAAATGTTATCCCCAAATTAAAAATGTTAGGTCCTTTGGATTTTGATCCTGATCTGGGGCTTTCAAATGGTAAGATTTTTATAAAGAAAAAAAATCGACCCTTAAAAGGGTTGATTAAAAAGTTAATTGTTAGCTATGTAATGGATTATATAAAAACTTGTGGATAACAGTGTTTCTTGTGGGTAATGTGAGGCATTGTTTCTGTATTGTTAAGATCTGAGGATGAGACTATGTTCCCTAATTTAACATCTTTTTTCATTATTAATTAGAAATAATATAATTACATCTATTTTATAGATTATGAAACTGTGCTGCAATTTCCTGTGGCTTATTTGTACTCAGCTTGTGAGAGGCATAGAACCATAGTCTCATCTTTTAACACTATTCGAGGTATAACATTGTGTAAGGGAAAAGTATTACTATTACCTTATTGTCTTTTATGTAGGAGACTATACTTGGAGGCATTTTAAACCTTTGAAATCAAAGGAGTTACCAGAAAGAAACAGGGCTTGACAAATGGATGAGATGGGTGAACAGTGAGGTCATAGAAGGACAAGTTGAGGCAGTTTGTGAGAAGAGAGCTTAATGATTAACTTTGGGATTTTTTGTTCTTTCTTGCAGGAAGCAGTTGGCTATTCTGGCCGACCTAGTGAAAGATTTACCACTGGAGTTTGACTTCCTCTTTTCACAGTCTCAGGCAGAAGTGATCTCTGGGAAGCAGGAAGGTACTGGGCCTTAGGGGGTGCAGCTGGTTCACTTCTAAGCCAGCCACGGCCCAGCCTCTCTAACAGGCATTTAGGATTACTTTGTATACATGATTTTTATTTTCCTGCCAGTAATTTTCCTGATTCTGCTATATAGTTTATTTGATTATTTGCATAGTCTGCATTGGTATCTGTTTTAGAATGCTGCATCTAGAAGTTATAAATGTAGATCTGTTTTTAACTTAATGCTAAGCGCTGTGTTTATAAGAATGTATTAGTATTTAATGATGATTCCAATTGGATATTTGGTTAGCAAAGTATACTTTTGAAAACATATAGTTCTAGGAGTTGTATTGAGTTTGTCAAATACAAATGTAAAGCAAATTATTAAAGTAACGGGAAACTTTAATTTCAGGGAATGCTCAAAATGAGTTACTTTTGTTTTGTTATGGGCTCTCCCTTTACTGCAATTATTATGCAGCATTGATACTTCCCTAGAAGCTCATACTATTGGGTTTATGCTTTTGGGGTGGAGTTGAATATGTGTTCTCATGCAGTAAAATGTGGCCAGTTGGATGACTTATGTTTCTATTTCTTGAAAAAGGGAAGGAGATCTTATATGTCTCCTAGTTGTAGTCCACACAAGAGGAAAGATTTACTTTTTTAAATTTCAGTATTGAAATTTTTCAGTCTTAAAATTTCTATTTTGTTCTTCTTAATATTCTATTTCTTTTCTGTATCTTTGCTGAGACCTATGTTTTCATTCGTTGTAAGACTGATTGTATTTCTTTGTTATATGGCTGCTTTAATATCTTTGTCTGATAATTCCAATATATGTTATCTCAGGGTTGGCATTTTTTGATGGTTTTTTTTTCCTTTTCCATTAATGAGCTGAGATTTTCTTCATTCTTTATATGCCAAGTAATTTTATATTGTATCTTGAAATATTATATTATGAGACTCTTGATCCTGTTTAATTCATAAAGACAACAGGGTTTTTTTTTGTTTTAGCAGGCAGTTGACCTGGTTATGTTCAGGCCTCAAGTTCTGACCGGCCTTCTATGGGCTATGATTCTATTAGCTTATTCTTCAAAGCCTTCACACTGCTTATGTGCATGTCAGCTAATCTGGAACCTGGGCACTGGCTTAGACCATAGTTCAGTTCCCGAAGTTGTTGGTATATTGTTTAGGGTCAGATCCATGTATGTGTAGCTTGGAGGTGAGCCCAGAGGTTCATACACAATTTTGCTCCCTGTTGTCCATGATCTCCCTGACACCTTTTGGTTTCTTGGAGCTCACTCTCATGGTCCTCCTGTCAGAAAACCAGGGCTTTAATTTTCCCCCTTTGCCTTGCACTTCCCATGATTGCTTCTGCATCCAGGGCCAAATGGTGGGAGGACAGAGGGAGAAAAATAAGCAATAGGGATTTCCCCACACTCTTGAAGCTATAGCTTCTCAGGTCAGAGAGAATAATTCACATCCTTCAGTTTTAGGTATCTGCCCAACTTCCACCTCTGTTGCTGCAGGATTGCCTGTGGTTAGAGAGAACAAACTAAAGGAAAAAAACCAAATTTTCCCTGTTCTCTCTGAACCTTTGGCATCCCCTTTTCTGCTCCTTGGATCAGAAAGCAAGGTCTTGAAGTTCTTTCTGTTCATATCTGGTGAATACTTTCATATTTCAAGCTGTTCTTGAGTCCAGGCCAGGCAATGTCTGAGGGAAAAGATATGGAACACTCATTACTGGTTTGGTGGTACTTTAAATTCTGGTCTCATTCTCAGAAAACTGCTCCATGCATTCTATCTAGAGTTTATATTTACATTCAGTGGGGAGGCAGGGTGAAGTGTACTTACTCCATCTTGCCCAGAACCAGAAGTCCAAGATTTACATTTTTAAACATTTATTTTTTACAATTAATTCTTATTCATTGTAGGAAATTTGGAAGATGCAAATAATTTTGAAAGGAAAAAAATCACAAGATAACAGATTTAAAGTCCATTCATTGAGAGTGTGGAATAAAATACTATGATTACTTTTTTCCAAGAAAAGGAGAAACAGAGAAGCTGTAGGGAGAGGTATATATACATGGTATAGCAATAGAGAACTAAGTGAGGGCTTTTGTATTTCTTACTTAGGAGTTTATGCATGGATTGGAATCAACTTCGTTTTGGGAAGATTTGACCATGAAGATGGTGAGTAAAATTGTCTTCTTATGACAATTCATTATATAAGAGCTGAAGGTTTAAGTCATACCTATCCATAGCATGTAAGTGCTAATTTTGAGTTGTTTTTGTTTCCTTTTCTTTTTTAAAACTTAAGATGCTTCATTTTCCAGTCATAATTTGCTTTCTTTTATTTCTTTTTAACTTTCTAATGTGGAAAGTTTTAAACATTAGCAAAAGCAGGGTAAATAATAACACGAACCTCCGTGGACCCATTACCCACACTCGATACTTATTAACATTTTGCCATTTTTTTGTCCCCATACTCCCTCCACATATCACAGGTTTTTTCTCATCAGATTCTTTAAAGCAAACCCCAGACATATCATTTTTATCTTCATGTATGTCAGTATGTATCTCCAATAGATAAGGAGTTACAAAACAAAATGAAAATCCACAATGCCATTTTTAAACTTAACAGAATTAACAGTATATGGTATCATGCAATACGTGTATTTATTTATTTATTTATTTTACAGCCCAGCAAGCTAAGAACCTTTAGTTTCTTTTAATCTATAATAGTTAACCTTACCACCCCACTCCCCTGCCTTTAAAAACAAGAAAAAAATTGAGTCACTTGATAGAATGACTTTGCCACATTCAAGATTTTGTCAACTATATCTTTGTGGGGTTAACATGTTTTCTTTAACATGTTTCTTATTTCCTTATATGTCCTTCAAACTGGAGTTCAGATATAGATGCCTGGTTAGATTCATCTGCAAAACTAAATCACAGATGGTGCTGTGTGTTTCACAGGGATTTTTTAATGTTTGGTTGTCCTACTTTTGGTCATGTTCTGACTGATCGGGTATTCAGGGTTCAGGTATTGTCAGCCTGATCTAATTTATTATAAAAATTCCTCATCAGCCTTTCACCTAATGCTTGTAGTAGCCAATTGTGATCATTGCTTAAATCTGTTTTTTCGTTAGAGGTTGGAAAATGGTGATTTTTCTAATTATGTCGTTCCTTCTGCATTTAATGGCTGGGATTTTTATGTAATGAACTTTTGTTCATCAACTCTTTGGTTATCCTGAAATACAGTTCTTATGGGAAAGACAGAATAAATCTTTGACTCTTTTCCTTTGTCTATCAAGTTTTTAAATATTGAGTTGGTGTCCTAGCAACTTCCAAAGGTAACCCAGTGAAGTTTTTTTTTAAAAACTATCATTATGAACTCATGGATTCATAATGAGTTCTCATGGATCATTTTAATATATTTGATACATGAGAGCCCATCACATTGTTATTCTTTCTAGGAACACCTTTAGTTTGACTCCTGTATCCTCTTAACATGATCCCAATACTCTTTTATATTTCCATTGCTATCTGACACACCAGGGTATCCCAAGCTCATCTTGTGTATTTTCTACCCTAGACCCGGCATTGGCCACTTTTTTAAAATGAGCCCTGGTTTCTTTTAGTAAAAAATGATATTTAGAAATCGTGGTCAAGGTATAGATACCATACGCTCATTGCTCCTGGGATATCATTGCTTCCAGGCCTTTTAGGGAACAGAGCTAGGAAATACGTAATTTTTAGAAAAAAGAAAAATCATGAGTTCAAAATGATATTTCCAACTCATATTTAAGATTATAAGGTTGTTAATTTCTTTGACTTTATACCTGTATCTTTTTGCTCTTATGCTGAATCTTTGTTCCTGTAGATATTAACATAAATATTTATTTGCTTTATTCTACAGTATATATTTAATAGTTTTAAAATAATAGTACCGATAATGTTATTAACAAATAAGACTACTAGAATGCAGTTTAAGATATTTGTTCCTTTTGTCCTTGGGATATATCTCGTTGGGGATGTATGGTCAAAATGTCATGTTTAAGTCATTTGAAATAATTCTTCTCTGTATAATATACAGTTGATAAGTTAGATTAGTTTCAATATTTTATGGGATTGATGTTTTCTGTTTTTGAATTAATTTTGGTTTTTAATTACTAGAACCTTTCTATTCCATTGTTTATTTCAGAATCAGATGCTGAGGCTCCCCAGGAATTGGCAACAGGACGCAGAAGGACAGTAGGGATACTGGATATGGGAGGAGCCTCTCTCCAAATTGCGTATGAAGTTCCTGCCTCAACCTCTGTCCTTCCTGCAAAACAGGTATTTTACGTTTTAGGAAAATTCAGCTGCTAGGAATACCAGTATTTGAGAAGGAAGAATAGCCTTTGGACTTAGACCAACCTGCCTGGGTCCAAATATTTGTTCAGATACTTGCTAACATGTGTTATCTTGAGTGAGTTACCTATCTGAGCCTCAGTTTCCTCATGTGTAAAAAAGGGATAATAATAGTATCTATCTCATAAAGTTGTAAGGATGAAATAACACCATGGGTGTTAAGCATTTAGCGAACTGCTCGGTGTATGATAATTAACACATTCTACTAAGCGAGGTATCCCAAGAATGGAAAAATAAGCACCACATGTACTCACCATCAAGTTGGTATTAACTGTTCAACACATAAGTGCATATATAAGAATTACATCTATTAGATATTGGGCAGGGGGGAGAGAGGAGGAGGGAGGAGGGATATATGTGTACACAAAGAGTGCAATGTGCACCACGCGATAGGATGGACATATCTGAAACCTGGACTGGGGGCGGGGCAAGGGCAACACACGTAACCTAAACATCTGTTCCCCCATATTATGCTGAAATAAAAAAAAAAAGAAAAAAAAAGATTAAAAAAAAGAAAAAAGTAATACTTGGTCTTTAAATAATATACTTTCCCCTCCCCTCTTAAACAACAGCTTGCTCGGTGGCCTATTTGTGTTTGGGTTGGTTTTTAGACAACACGTTCAGTGTGTGTGGCGGTGATGGGTGGGGTGTGGCTTTCCTGTGTCTTGCTTCCTGGAGGCTCTGTGCTTACGCAGTTTCTTCCTTCTGAGCTGGTGAGTGGACTTGCTATAGCTGAAGAAGTCTTCCTGGTTTGTTCTGGTGTCTAATAAACAAAAATTATATGTATTTTGGGGAGATTCTCTTTGCTTTGCCAGACTGGATTTCAGGATCGCTTCTGGAGAAACCACAGTGTACATCCTTAAAATGCAGGGAAGATTTTCACTGGGTCTGGAAGCATGTGTTTATTTTCTTTACAGAGAGTTAATGGCCTTAAAGGTACACAGAGGGAAAAGGACCTTAAATAGCTTCTGATTTCTCAGGTTTCTTTTCTGTGCTGAGAGCTGGCTTCAGTGCCACGGCATGAGACACAGGACTGTCAAGTCCAGATTTTTTTTCTCATTTGGAATTGTTTTAAAATAACATAAGACTACTTTCCTGGTTCCTAGACAGATGCTAACAGTTCATTGAAAAGATCATCTAGAATAATAGCTCTATCTTTTCCATCTCAAATCTAGAGTACGTTTTAGAATGAAATGGCTTTTGAGAAGCTGTTTTCTGAAGAGCTTTGAAATGTGTAAGTCAATATGCTTTTAAAAAGAAATCATATTTTCAAATGGGCGTTTTCATTTATGGACAACAGCAAATAGGGACATGCTTTTTAACTAAAATGAAGATGTCACAGATGACATGGAATTTGGAAATGAAAGAAATTGGAGAATCTGTAGGTTGAGGTGTACAACAAAAGGACACAATGAACTCCAATCTTTTGTTTTTTCTCTGTGCAATGTGCACGGCGAAGGGGAGTGTTTTATTCCAGAACCGTTCTGGTTGAGAACAGATTATTACCATTGGATCTAAATGTGAGCACTGTTAATGGAAGAAAATGAAATGTGAATATGTGCTTTCTTTCAAGTCCTTGCTTTGAAGCAATCTTATCAAGGACGGTTCAATCAATTTTGGTCTCTTTAAGTACGATTTTATTGCTGGTCTTCTGTACAATCATATCTTGTTCACTGCAAAATGTGCAGTGCCTGGCACATAACACTTAATAAATATTTGTTGAATGAATATTTCTGGAACGGTGACACTGAAAGCAAATCCTATTTGGTACATCAATTTTTATATATAATTTTGTCAAACTGATACTGGAATCTGAGGTCTGTGTTTAGTTTTTGACCTCTTGTGAATTGCTAGCTGAGTGAACCTTTGAGGAGCACACTGCTCTAGGATTCATGAGACGGCTGTGTGACCTTGAGCGAGTCAATTGACCTCTCTGGGCCTCACTCTCTGTCTGCATCTGTAAACCGAAAGACTTACAGCAGATCACTGTTTGCCAAATTGTGCTTTGTGATGCAGATGTTAATGCACGGGGTCTGTGGTGAAATAGATTCAGCAAACTCAGGTTCAATACCCATCTCTCTACAGGGCTTCTTAGAGCTTTTCTTGTGCATTACGAATTCCCAAAGTTGGGGAGAATTCTGCATTATTCGTTAATGTCTTTGACCTTGTGAATCCTTGTTTGGTGGAATTCCTATTACTGTCTCTCTGGAGTCCGCAGGTACAGGGAACACGGTTTGAGAACTGTGAGTCTAACTGATTTGAACATCTCAAAAATTCAGCTATTTTGTTCTAAAGAACAGGTTGTGATAAGCAAAACCTTTTGTGGTAATGCCGTTCTGTGCCCCCGTTTATGTAAGTTCTGTGTTATGGAAAATGAATTATTTGATGACTTTGGAATTCCCTTCTGTAAAATATTGCTCACCATTCATTGTAATTATGTACACCTACTGTGTGCTAGGCACTGTCCTAGACACTGGGAATACAGTCATCAATCCAATTCTCTGCTGTCTCAGAACTCACACGTTAGTCGGGGGCAGACAGGCCAACAAGCACTCCTGTGCACTACTGTGCCACATCTTACCGTGTGTACTGACCGTGACAGACACCGCCGTGCAGTGATGATCTCTGTGATGCAAAATAAAAACAAAGCAAGTAGAGCGGTGAAGCTGCTATTTTATTTAGGGCGGTCAGGGGAGGCCCCTCCGAAGAGACAAGATGCTGGATGAAGTAAGCGTTGGAATGATGCTGATGTCTAGGAGGAAGTGTGATCCAGCCACAGGGAATGGCAAGCGCAAAGGCCTGGAAACGGGCTGTGCTTCATGCCCTTGGAGAGTTGCCGTTGACTGGCTGGGAAAGAGCAGTGTGATGGGGTTAATGCTACCGACGGCGATCGTAATCACTGCAGCCTCTGCAGACAGCTAGCTGGGTGTGGCACAGGCACTAATTCCTCTGACACTCACCCTCTCTGATCACTTTCACTTTACAGATGAGGAAATGAAGCATTAGCAGGCTGGGTAACTAGCCCCTGGTCACGCAGCTCACGAGTGGCAAAGCTTGACTTGAACCCAGGCAGCCTGACCATGAGGTCTTTGGTCTCAACTGCCCTTCGATGGTGAGAGAAGCTGCCAGGACACCCCCAGTGAGCACATGTGCCAATGCACGGATTGGAACACTCAGTTCATTTGGTGACTAAGTGGTTAATTGATTCCCATCCCCATGTCTATGTGTCAGCAGACTGTCACGTGCACCTGCTCTGCGGATAGTTTGTGTTTGAGGGGACCACAGGATAATGGACAACATGGCCCTTACGTGGATGGGCCAAGTGCTTTCTTGGATTCTTATTTGATCCTCACATTAACTTCACATATTATTATATTATTTGCCCATTTTACACAGGAGGACACTGAGGCACAGAGGACCTTGAGGACAAGGTTAAGTTGCTTGTCCAAGGTCATGTGACAAGTAAGTGGTAGAACCAGGGCTCACAGTGATTCTCAATTGGGGGCGATTGTATGCACCCTGCTCCCACCTTGCCCCCCAGCGACAGTTAGTGATGTCTGGAGATGTTTTTAGTTGTCACGACTAGGTGTGGGTGAGCAGAGGCAAAAGATGCTGCTAAACAGCCTGTGGTGCACAGGACAACTCTACCACAGAGGATTGCTGGCTGCAAATGCCCATATTGTGGCAGTTGTCCCGACCAAGGCTGATGGGCTTCTGGTCCCAGATGCCTGCCTGTAAAGCCACCCTGCCCAGGACTTGAAGCTGCACAGACCCGAGTTTGAATTTTAACTCCAGCATTTATTAATTGCCTGAATTTGGGCACCTCTCTGAGCTTCAGCTTTGCTGTCTGAGCAATGGGCACGTCAGTCCCAGAGGGCGCGTCCAACACGGAGTTTACATTTGTGTCGTTCCTTTTCTTTTCATTTAGAGAAGTCTGGCTTGATGTATTTTAAGAGGACGTTGAGGTTCTTAGCTTGGGTAGAACTACATTGCTCTAGCAGCCAGGGCCCGTGAGAGCTGAGGCTTGGTCTGTCCCGCCCACCACTGTTTCTCAGGCTAGAACAGGATCTGGCCAAGAGCCAGAGCTCAACAAATGTCACTTGTCTCTCTGTCTCACACCACAAACACACACACACATACAGACACGCGAGTGCGCGAGTCTCGGATGCTGTGACTGAGTGAGTCACTCCCCAATTTGCACAGTCGGTGCTGGGGTCGTGTTGTCCATCAGCGGGCGGTGGGCCCTACACCTTCCGTCTGTGGCTGGAGCTGGTCTGGAAGCTGATAGTCCCACAAGAAGTCTGTCATCCTGTAACACAACCGAATGCTGTTTTACAACTAATCAAGTGGCTGTTCACAAACATTGCGGGAGACAGTGAGATGGGGCGGGGTCCAGGAGTCACCCGGCTAGAGAGACCCAGACTGAATTTGAAGGTGGCTTTGACTCCTGTGCCCTCGTCACCGCCTTTCCACCTACCTAGCCTCACCCTAGTCCTGGCTCTGCGTAGTGACAGGAACAACCTCTTTGTCTCCCACTCTGGGGAAGTTTTGTGATCAGTTGGCAAGACAGGACATAGCGAAGGAAAGAAATACACTGTCCCCAGGGAACAGCAGGGGCCCTGCAGGCCTTCCCCCTCTAGAAGATCTCTCCATGTGGACTCACCAGCTTGGTGGCTCCACAGTAGCCAGACTTCTTGCGTGGCAGCTCAGGGCTCCAAGCATGCACCCTAGAACTTTCTTGTTCCGACAGACGCCGCATCTCCCTTTGTGACCAAGCCTCCGAGAGCCACACACATTTGTTAGAAGCGTCGCTAAGGCCACACCACATGCAAGGGGAAGGGAATAGACTTCACCTCTTGATGGGAGGAGTGTCAAAGAATTTGCACAAGAGATGTTTTACATTTTATGTTTTATTTTAAAAAAGTATTCTGACATAATTTCAGACTTACAGAAAACTTACAAAGTAGTGTAAAGAATTTCTAAATACTGTCACCCAGAGCCCCCAGACATCAGCATTTTACCATATTACGTGCCTTGCTCCTCTCTCTCTCTCTCTTTTCAGAACCATCTAAGACGTGCTACCCATTTAGCCTTGGAGACCGTGGCGCATGTCTCCTAAGAACAAGGCATTCTCTTACAAAATCTACAGACCTTATTCAGACTTCCGATCGCGTCCTTTACAACAAAATGATCCAAGACTGTGTTTGTGTGCTGCATTCAGCTGTCACGTCTTTCTAGTCTCCTGTCATCTGAAACGGTTCCTACTTCTTTGCCTGTCATGGCATCGAGCTTTGGGAAGAGTACTAGGTCAGTCACTTGGCAGAGTGTCCTTCAGTGTGAGTTTGTCCAGGGATTGGATTCTGCCATGCACAGTGGGCAAGAATGCCACAAAAGCCACGCTGAATTCTTCTTCAGAGTCATGGCAGGGGCAGGCGCTCTTAACTAGTCCCGTTACTAGTAAGGTTAACTTTGCTCATGGGGCTATGGTGGTGTCCATTGTAAAGTTACTATTTTACCCTTTGTAATTCATAAATATCCTTTGAGACTATGAAAATATCCTGTTATTTCTCAAACTTTCGCCCACTGGTTTTAGCATCTATTAGTGATCCTTCCCTGAATCAATTATTATTGTGGTTGCCAAATGGTGTTTTTTCTTTTAAAAGAAACCATCACCTTTATAGATGTATTGTTGGCTTTCTATTGTAAGGAAGAGCATTTATTTACATATTTATTTCCACTCTGCCCCAGGTGCTTTGTAGCCCTTTTCCATTTCATGCTTAAGTTAACCTGGATGAAAAAATCGAGGTTCAGAGATGCGCAGGGTGAGTGCCAGGGGCAGGAAGGTTCAAAAGCCCGTGTTCGCTTCTCCATTCCAGGATGCGAAATGGGACATTTTCTGTGTTTCTAAAGTCAGCGATAGAATGACTAACGCAGTTGCTAAAAAGTTTGAATAAAACAAGTCATTATTAGCGTTCCTAAACTCAGCCACCTGCTGTGGCTAATGCACCACGGCGCCCCAGCCAGACACAGCGCTAGGGCACTTTTGCACACGTGCTGCTCAGGCACACGGATGCCCACGCAACACACACGGATCCACGCTGCGTTTTAAGCACATGAGCACACGTATGTGCACATAAGCACACACCAGCACACTTGTGTCTTCACAAACAACTACCTCCGCCCTCCTTTTCTGAAGCAAAATCCTTTAAGATTGTCCATACCTAAATGATAAATATTCAACAAGTTTTTCTAGCCTGAACTGAAATGGCCACTATCATTTTTTTTCTTTAGCAATTTCCCATGTAATTTAAGCAAATGTGAAATTCGGCTGGAGACTTCACAAATCATTTTTGTCTACTTCCTTTATGATGCAGATGCAGAAATTGAGGCCCACAGACGTTGAAGGATTTGTCCAAGTGCCCCAGCATGGTGGCGTGAACCAGAACCCAGGTCTCCCAGCTCCAGCGCATGCTCTGTCTGTGGTGCTGTGCGTCTTTGGCAGGCACTCCTGGTCCTTGGAATCCACTTCCAAAGGAGAGCATGAGTGCAGAAACGTGCATGCCCTATTGCTCTCTCCGTGTAAAAGTAGTTACGACATTTATACTTTTCTCACCATATGTCCTGTTAAGATGGAACATTGCTGAGTTGTTTGTGGATTAAATACAAACGGGCAGGGATTAATTTTCTATTGAAAGAGGTGTAGAG
Organism: Avahi laniger; assembly: GCA_963575035.1. NCBI lineage: Eukaryota > Metazoa > Chordata > Mammalia > Primates > Indriidae > Avahi > Avahi laniger. Next base: position 19,613 of record CAUYSK010032996.1, read on the forward strand.
AATGCTAATTTACAACTGACAAATGTTAGCTCTTAGGAGGGGGCAAAACAGCATTTCAGAGGCCTGGTTTTGTTTGTTTTTGGTATTTCATAAGAGAGAACAGGCCTTCTGTGCAAAGTGGCAGGAAGTCATTTTCAAAGAAGATGTTAAAATGGATTGAAAACAAACCCAAAGCACTGGGCCTTTGTCACTGCCAGCTCCTCCTGCAGGGCGAGAGGCTGTCAGAATGAAATCAATAATTTAAGCAACTTTCTGTGCCTGTCCCCTGCCATGCTGGTAAAATGATTTGGACATTTCAGACATCAAAGGATGATCATCAGGCCCGGAGGCAAGGGGCTTGGATTTGAGTCCCAGTTGTGTGCTTTTCAGTAAATGACTCAATGTCTCTGAGTTTGGTCCCCTAATCTCTAACAGTGAAAACCATCATGTTTATCTCACAGGGTCACTATTCATGTAAAAAAAAGCTCATTTACTAGAATTTACTCCACACCGGATGTCACGTTAGGACTGGTGCAGGGCGATCGCACTGATTCTTCACGCAGCTCCACGAGAGGCCTGTTCCTTCCCATCGCACAGCTCAAGGTGCTGAAGTTCAGAGAGCTCAGGCTCCTTGCTCAAGGTCACGCAGCTAAGAAGTGACAAGGTGGGGATTCAAACCCACGCCTGTCTGGCTTGACACCATTCCACATTATAAGAATGTGGTGATGGCAAATTGTAAAACAAAACAAAATAAAATCCAGAAGCTCTGAAGATGCACTGACTGTCTACTTGACGCCCCTGGGCCACCGTCCCAGAATTAAAGATGGGTTAGCGTCATGGTCTCTGCTTCCATGAATCTGCCCTCGTGTTCTGTGGAGCCCTCAGCAGCTTGAGAGGCCGTGAGAGGTTTGATACTTTTGATTCTGCTTTGGACTGATGTTGAAGGTGCATTGGGTCATCCAGGTGGGTACATGCGGTGAGGAGCATAGCAGAGGCCTGGGCGTAGGACAGATACTGCCAAAGATACCAGCCAACATGGACTGACTGCTGAATCTGTGCTGGGCACTGTGCCCAGAGTTTCCACGTGTTAACTCCTTCAACCCTCACAATGATGGAGTGACATGGCTTCTGTCATTATCCCTGCTGTACAGAGCAGTGGGGAACATGCTTCTCAACCACATGTAGGTGACAGCTAAACCTCGAGGAGGGCCCATCTTGAAAGTCATCCCAGGGCTTTCCTCTTTGGTGATTTACAATCAATCTTGTTCCCAAAGCCCCCATGTTCCCTCTGTTTTGAGTCACTCAGTCTCATAAGAGTCTCTGGTGCCTTTATTTCGCTTCATTTGAATTCTTTTGGATTCAGTGTGTGTCAGAAATATTCTCCCGGAGAGCTGGAAAACACTTTAATGATGACTATGCTGAAGGGCCCCTAGGCAAACGCCTTTGCTGACTGACAGGAGGGACTGAAGCCCTAGTTCTCAATGCAGACGGCAGCAGGAAAGATGTGCCACTGCAAACACGACAAGCGATGCAGTGGCCCAGTCAGGGCACAGGGCTCCCAGCCTCAAGTCCTGTCCCCTGCATGGGTTGAGGGCATTTCCACACTCTCTGTCCCCAAAGGACCTCAGGGGGAACCAAAGGGCACTCCGAGCAGACAGTCATTGCAACGGGGATTTTTGGGTGCTGGCTACATGCAAAGGCCCTGTGCTGAACATTTTATAAACATTAACTCATTAATGTTCCCAAAAAATCCAGGAGGTAGATACAATTAATACTACCTCTTTATAGGTGACACAATTGAGGAATAGAGAGGTTCAGTGACTTGCCCAAGGTCACACAGTTCTGAGACTCTGATCCAGAGTAAGACTCCAGAGCCCACCCTTTCCACTTGCTCCTGGCCTCTCCTGGCCCATGGCTCATGCTCCTCTGGCCTGAGTCCTGGGGCCACCGAAGGTCCTCAGAGATCCCAACCAGAGATGTCAATCCTTGTCTTCTATTGAACGGCCCTCACAGACACCAGCAATCATTTGAGGCTACTGAAAGCATTTTTCAGACCATAACGTTGTGAACCCAAAGCTGTTCCCAAGACGATTCCACCTCCACAGTCCTGTCTTTCTCCAATAAGCCTGGTATGTGGTTATAATAAACACAGGGGCCTGGTTCACTTGGATGCAGGAAGTGAAGAAAGTAACATTGCCTCAGCCCTAATCCGTTGAATGAGGTTATCCATGTACTGCTGTAAGGGCTCTATTAGATACTTTATATAATGCACTTAGAATAATACCTGGCACATTGCTAGTACTCAATTAACTTTATAGAATGTAGTAGTCAGGCTTTGTTGTGATAATGCTGCATTAAAAAATCCCCAAATCTCAATGCTAACAACGACAAACATTTCCTTCTCACATTCACAGATCAGAGATGGCTCTCCAGGGCTCTACTGGGCTTGGATAGATTCAGATGGGCCTGGATCTAGGTGGTGACTGGAGTTCGTATTTGCTTCATTTGGCTTTCTGTAGAAGATCAGGAAAGTGGCAGCAGCTGTCTGAAGCATGCTCATCTCATGTCAGGGGAGGATCACACGAGATCATGTCAAACCATGCAGGAACATTTAATGTCTCTGCTTGGATGAGGTCTTCACTGGCACTCACATCCCACTGGCCAAAGCAAGTTCCATGGACAAGCCAATGTCTGTGGGGTGGGGAAGTACACCACTTCCATAGAAGGGAAGGGAGAGCAAACGTTTGCTAAATAACAATATGATACTATAATCTACCACAGTTTCATCAGACATTTCTGGAGTGCTTGATATCTGTCAGGAAGTACTCCAAGAACCAGGGATTCCGAGGCGAATCAGATAACATCTCTGCCCTTAAGGGCACCCTCATTGCATAGTGTGTTCACTGCAAGAACAGAGTTGCCCCAGGACAGCTTAACCCTTCCCGGGGGCCAGGGAGAACTATTTCAGTTCTCAAAATCTCCCCATAATGCAGCTTCTCATACAAGGAAATTGAGACTCAGGGAGGTTAAGTCATTTTCTTTTACTCTCACAGCTTAAGAAAATGGCTAGACCTAGAACCGAGCCCTGGTGCGATTGTCCCAAGGTTCTGCTCTTAGTGTGACCACTCTGGACTCGGGTATGTAGGCAGAGACAGCAGAATTGAGCTGCAAACTGACTGAAACTCCCGTGTCTCGGGAGGAGCTGGTCTTTGGTCCCGCATCCACATGTGTATGAGCTCTGGCAGAGGCACCTGCAAGCCTAGACGTTCACAGCCAGACTAGTGACTGCAACAATCTGAAGGGAAGGTTCAAGCCATCACTGCCGATCCCGGGAGTTATCCACAGCTACTGTCTGCATTGCCCTGTGATGCTCAGTCCAAGCCCAAGTCAAACGTTCCCTCCCAAACAACTTTTCCGATTCCCTAGCCACGAGCTGCTGCCTGTGCTGCCTCTCCATAGCACAGGACACTTTCCTTAAGGTGTTTTCTAAATTGTTTCCAATCTTTATCTATGTATCTTAGGCAATCACTGCTCACAGAAAGCCCACATTTATCCTCTTTCCACCTCCACAGCCCCCAGATCCCCGCCCAGTGCACGGCAGCGAGCAGCGGCTGGAGGGAAGTGTGTGAAGCGAATGAATGAGGCCACTGGAAAGACAGCAGATGAGATTTATTTTTATTGCAATTCCCTGTCTGGTCCTTTGGAGGGATTTTAGCCAGGATAGGTCTGGTGCAACCAAGCAGCAGGGTATCCAAGGAATAGGGCACAGAGGGAGGTAACTGGCACTCTCTGCAGAGCACAATAAACACTGGCTGTAGAAGGCCACTGCCCTCTATCTTCTGAGAAGTGACAGGAGGCTCCCATGTTCTTGTGTTTCATTGGCTGGCTCTAATCGTTAACCCGAATACTCAGCTTATGCAAATCACTTAGCCCAGCTGATTGAGGATAGAAGTGGCACCTTCCAAGTCACTGTGGAGCAATTTGCCTGGTCACGGCATCCCGACATCCACCACAATCGGGACCTGCCGGAGAAACCTGAATGTCCTCATGGGTTAACCAAACCACAGTAGGAGTTGTTGTGTAAAGAGGGTTGTTTCCACTCCCTCCCTTATATGTCAATCTCTCCATTTTATTTAACACTTCTGGCTGCAGTGATTAGATATAAGCGTGGGGAGAGATTATGAACTGGAAAGTGTCAACAGCAAAGGAGTTTTGGTATTCTTATCCTTAGAGACAAAGAATCCTGGAGGTAAAAGAGGACTAGAGAGTTCTAGTCTAGCTGTCCCATGTTATAGATGGAAAAACTTGAGAATCAAAGACGTCATTTCATTGCTGAAGTCAGGTTACTTTATGAAAAGTGCAGAGATTTAGAAATCTGAGTCTAGTTCTAATTCAGACTTCACCATGTGTAATATGTGTGATTTTGAGCTAGTTTCTGAGTGTCTCTGGGTCTGAGTTTTCCTTTCTGGAAGATGGGGAGACTAACATGTACTCTGCAATAATTAGAGAGAAAGGGCCTAAGTACTGGGCACATGGATGCTGCTGCAATGGATGCCACCATAAAAGAGTCTGCCAGCTGATTGCTCTTCCCACCACCGCACGTTGCCTGCAACTGGCCACCTGCCGCTGCGGACAGGCTCCTGTGTTCCGGAGCTCTCAACAGGACTCGTTTTGATTTTTTGTAAATAGAAGTATTCAGGATCACATGGAAGTTCTTGCTCCTCTCAACAGATAAAAAATGCCAGCAGGAGGGGCCAAGTGGAACAAGGAGAAAGACGTGGGACTCACTCTGTGATGTCTGTGACCCCTTAGTCCATCTAGGTTGCCAAAACAAAACACTTTAGACTGGGTAATTTATAAACAACAGAAATTTGTTTCTCACGGTTCTGGAAGCTGGGAAGTCCAAGATCGAGGTGCTGCAGAGTCAACATGTGGTGAGGGCTGTGCTCTGCTCTAAGATGGCACCATCTTGCCACATCCTTACGTGGTGGAAGGGGCTGGCAGTTCTCTTGCATCTCTTGTATAAGGTCACTAATCCCACTCATGAGGACTCTGGCCTCATCTTAATCTCCTAAAGCTCCCACCTCATAATACTATCACATTGGTGATTATGCTTCACTGTATGGGTTTTTGAGGGACACATACATTCAGACCACAGCAATTCCCATTCTTTGATATGAGTCACCAGCACTTTCTCAGTCTTATGTAAACGGCTGTGCAAATGCAGCTTTCTGTGCTCCATTCCAAAGAGATCACTACCCCTGCCCTCATAGCAGTTCTGGTGAACCCCAAAGTGACTTCGTGACCTACAGAGAGATTCAACAGATTGTATTATTGTACAATAACACAAACTGCCAAAACACAAACCCTAATAGATGAGGCATTGGCTCTAGGGCCAGGTGGTGGTCAGCAAAAAAATTGTTACCGAAGGTTGGAAAGATGGTGGTCTATGTTGTGCAGTGGTGAAATATTGGGTAAAGCTGTTATGTGGATAACTGGAAAGGCAAGAGATGAAATGAAGGAGCTTGCAGCTTAGGGTAAAAAGATTGGGAAACAGAATGTTACTAACATGTCTTGGTTGCTACTGCAAGAAAGAGATGAGCTTAGAAAAGAATTGGCTAATTTGTAAGCAAGTATAAAAAGAAATAAAGAGAGTCCAGGAATTCTTGGACTTATTGGGTTGAAAGATACAATTACTTCTCATCTCCAACCAGTTAAAGGTAAAACTGAGATGGTCTTTGGCAAAAAATGACAATTAGAAGTCATGGCTAGGACCTAAGCAAGGGTGAAGCTCTCATGCTCTTTGTTAAATCATTTAATCAATTAAGTTAGTGTCTGGTAAATCCTTCAAATGGAGAAAATGACTTAGGAAAAAAAGAATAAACATGTAACTCTCCCTTAGAAGCCTGAGAGCCTATGTACTCATACTAAAGTTGAGAGAGAAAGGCATATGTCTGAAAGGATTGTGGTGCAGATATTTCTTCTTGGAATACAATAATAAAACATCTTTTATATTTTTGAGAGAGTTGTACTTCCAGAGGAGCTCCCAGCCCTGTGCTGTTCTAACCTGATGGTGACCCTTGGTCCTCTTAAATTCTATGTGCCAGAGGCAGGCTGAGAAAGATGTGTGGTCCCCTGAAATGACATATTCTCCAATGTCTTTTTCAGACGTAACAAGGAAGAATACAGCACTAGGAAGAGTTTTCCAGAATTTAGAAGGAAGAGTCACAGAAAACAGTGGACTGGAAACCACACCCCACGAGTAGCTGGTTCTGCAACCAGGGCATCTTCAAGAAACATTCTCCTTCTCCATGGTAGGGCCACACAATGTCTGCTCAGCCTGATTTCAGAATTGCTGCAGACCAGAGACTTCTACACGCCTCCCACTCTTCCTATTTCTGAAAGAGACCATCCACTGAGACCATCTGGTCTCTGTGCTCGCAGAGGCCTTAACCTTCCTCAGCTCCTTGGCTTTCTCAGCCTCAAGGCTATGTCTTCTGTAGTCCCTGTTCTCACTTGCATATTCAGAGTTATTTGCTGTTATATAGGTGAGTTTTTTTGGCTGATGAACTATACAAGCTTAGCACACAGTAAAGGTGAGTTTTTAGTATTATCTTGAAAAGTTACTTTCCCCCTCCCTGGCCTCATTTTCCTCTATTGTAAAACAATAACAGTCCCAGCCCTGGGACTCAATGCAGTGAGCAGGGAGGACTGTGGCTATGACAGTCCCCTGACAACATGCAAGCTGTCTGTCTAGGGAGGACACTGTCACACCGTGCTCGGCGTTGCCCTGGGAAAGATGGGCCATCTGTCGGTATGTCAGCTTCCTGCAGCTGCTGCACAAAATGCCTCAAACTGAGCAGCTGAGGGCAACAGAGATTTGTCGTCTCACAGTTCTGGAGGCTGGAAGTCTAAGATCATGGTGCCAGCGGGGTTTGCTTCTCCAAGGACTGTGAGAGAGACTGTCCCATGCCTCTTCTCTGCCTTCTGGAGACTTGCTGGCAATCTTTGGGGTTCTTTGGCTTGTAGTTGCTTCACTATGAACTCTCTCTCATCTTCTCATGATGTTCTCTCTCTGTGCATCTCTGTCTCTGCTTCCAAACTTTCTCTATTTATAAGGACACGCATTATGCTGGGTTAAGGACTCGCCCTAGTTATTTCATCTTAACTTTATTACCTCTGTAAAGACCCTGTTTCCAAATAAGGTCACATCTTAAGGTACTGGGGTTAGTACTTCAACATATCTGTTTTTGATAACACAATTCAACCCATAAAAGTTGACCACAGTGGAGAGAAACTTTTGTAAGAAATAATGCATGGTTGTAAAATTGAACTGATGAGTCCTTGACCTCTAAATCCCATCTTCTTCTTTGGGAATTCCCTCTTCTTCTGGCTTTCCTCATCTCTCTGAAGTGCCCCTAACTCCCTGGGCTTGGCCCACCAGGCTTTGACTTAATCATCCATTCACAGCCTCAGCACAAATATGCCCTGGCCCGGCTGTCCACCTGAGTGACACCTGCATTCTTTTTTCTGCTTGTCCAGCACCTGCTCATCCTTCAGGGCTCTGCTCAAATGTCACCTCCTCTGTGAAGTCTTTTCTGACTATGCCTGTAATGGTCGTACAAGGCACCCCTCCTGTGGCTGCCCTGGACTCGAGCTCCTTATGTTGCCACACTGATTCCACAGGCTGTCATCATCATCTGTCTGTGCCGACTGTGAGGGAACCATGCCGGGCTCCACTCTGACCTCAGCGCTGAGTGACTGGTGTGCAGCTTTCGCTGAGTATTCAAGGTGCCTGCTGTATCTGGGCTCCGGGACGAAACTGTAGGGTGGGTGAGACATGGTCCATCAGCAGAGAGTGGGGTCAGATGCTGTGCTGGTTTGTGCTCCTCTGAAAACAGAGCCTGGTGCAGGTGGTTTGTCTGCAGGTGACCCCAGGCAACAGGAAGTGGGGCTGTGGGGAGAGTGGATAGGGAATGAAGGGGTGGGGGAAACTTTGAGAACACCCACAGTTCCCTACTCCCCTATAAAGTGAGGGAGCCCTATTTCTCATGCCCTGAATCTGGTCTCGGCCATGTGATCTGCTTTGATTTGATATTAGTTGTGTTTGTTCAGGTCTTCCAAGAAGCAGATGCCAGGACAGGTTAAATGTGCGAGGCTGTCATCAGGGGAAATGTCTGTGAGAGGAAATGGGGCCAGACGAGACTGGGGGCAAGTCTGACCCTCACCAACGGACAGAGGGAGGATGGTCCCCGAACAGTGTGTGGTGTCAGGAAGATTTGGCAAGGCTCAAGGCTGTGTCCCTCAGGCACAGGCAGCTGTTAGAGGAGTCCCATGTCTCCCATGAATGGGCCTGCCTCGGTTCCCCACCAAGCTCAGTTACTAACTGGGAGCAGCATGAATGCAGAGTAAAACTGGGTTTCAGAGGGCCACAGAGGGACCCTAGGCAAGGGCTATGGGTTGAATTTCTGCCCCCCAAATTCATATGTTGTAACCCTCAGAATGTGACCTTATTTAGAAATAGGATCATTGCCAATGTAATTCATTAAGTTAAGATGAAGTCATGCTGGAGTAAGGTTGGCCCTTAATCCAATATGACAGGTGTCCTTGTGAAAAGGGGGGTGAAAAGGGGGGTTGAGACACAGGCATGTCTGCAGGGAAGATGATGTGGAGACACAGGGAGAAAACGCCATCTGTAAGCCAAGGAGAGAGGCCCCGGAATGAAACCAACACTGCCGACACCTGGGTCCCAGTCGCCTAGCCTCCAGGGCTGTGAGACAGTACACTTATGTTGTTCAAGACACCTGGTCTGTGGGACAATCAGCCCTCCATTTCTGTTGGTTCTGCATCCTCAGATTCAATCAATTCAATCAAATACATTCAGAAAAAAGTAATAACAATGCATCAATAAAAATAGTACAGATAAAAATCTGTTATAACAATTATTTATGTAGTATTTACATTGTATTAGGTTTTAGAAGTAATCTAGAGATGATTTAAGATGTATAGGAGGATGTGTGTAGGTTATGTGCAGATGCCACACGTTTTTATATCAGGGATTTGAGCATCTTTGGATTTTAGTGTCCTTTGGAGTCCTGGAGCCAATTCCCCGTGGATACTGAGGAACAACTGAACGTGCCCCAGCAGCCCTGGCAAACCCATGCAGTTGGCCACAGGCCTGGTAGCGGAAGGTCTGCCAGGTGCATTGCCACAGCTGCCACACTAGCTACCACAACACAAGCAAAGGCTTGGAAGGCACTTGCAGACTGGTACCTGTCACCTTTGGAAACTCTGCTTCTACCACGTGCATAGGACCCATGGCTCAGTCCCCTCTTCCACTCCAGCTGACAGCCAGTCAACCACTTGGCAGGTAAGCAAAGCCATCCCAGATCAATCCCCTCCCAGCCTCTCCACCAGCATCTGTGTGGAGCGCTGCAGTCGACGCCATCAGAAGATGGCGCTGAGCACCAAACAACTTTGAGGTAAACATCAGTTGAGCGCATGCGCCAGCAGAGAAACGCCTTTCCTGGGGAGGACCCTAAGGGCATGTCCAATCACAGT
>CAUYSK010032997.1:0-14552 GCA_963575035.1 Avahi laniger
ATCCTAGCACTCTGGGAGGCCGAGGTGGGCGGATCGTTCTGAGCTCAGGAGTTCGAGACCAGCCTGAGCAAGAGCGAGACCCCGTCTCTACCAAAAATAGAAAGAAATTAATTGGACAGCTAAAAATATATATAGAAAAAATATTAGCCGGGCATGGTGGCTCATGCTTGTAGTCCCAGCTACTTGGGAGGCTGAGACAGTAGGATTGCTGGAGCTCAGGAGTTTGAGGTTGCTGTGAGCTAGGCTGATGCCACGGCACTCGCCCCAGGCAAGAGAGCGAGACTCTGTCTCAAAAAAAAAAAAAAAAAAGAAACCCCCAGGGGCCAAGGGTGGTGGCTCACGACTTTAATCCTAGCACTCTGGGAGGCAGAGGGGGGAAGATCACTTGAGGTCAGGAGTTCAAGACCAGCCAGAGCAAGAGTGAGACCCTGTCTCTACTAAAAATAGAAAAATTAGCCGGGCGTAGTTGTATGTCCTGTAGTCCCAGCTACTGGTGAGGCTGAGGCAGGAGGATTGTTTGAGCCCAGGAGTTTGAAACCAGGCTGGGCAATAAAGGGAGACCCCCCTCTAAAAAAAAATTGTGTTTTAATTAGCCAGGCATGATGGCGGAGTAGCCCCAGCTACTCGGGAGGCAGGAAGACTGCTTGAGCCAACGAGTTTGAGGTTACAGGGAGCTATGATCACATTCATGCACTCCCGCCAGGGTGACAGAGCAAGACCCTGTCTCTGAAAAAAAGAAATCCCTGGAACTCCCGTTTCAGAGCCACTGTGAGCATTAAAAGCAGGCAGATGCCAAAAGCTCTTAAACAGCTTACCTCACAGAAAGCACTCAAGGAGTAGGTGTTGTCCTTAGCATGGCCACACTCTGAATCTCTCCTGAGTCCTCACGGGAGATGGGCCACGAAGCTCAGCACTGGGACAGGGCAGACCTGACCTGGGGTCACCCCAGCTCTGCTTCCTACAGCTGTGGGACCTTAGATAAAGCCTTCCCTACCCTGGGCTTCAGTCCAGGAAATACCATTCCTTTCCCCCAAGGGTGACAGCAAGAGACGGAAGAGGGGAGGGAACCCATGAAGGCTCAGAAGTGGGCCTCACCCATAGTGACCCTTAATAAGTGTGGATACTGTCACCTGAACCCAGGAGTTTGAGGCTGCAGTGAGCTATGATGACGCCATTGCACTCCAGCCTGCACGACACAGTTAAGATTCTGTCTCCCAAAAAAAAAACAAAACATCATTTATTGTATAACCCTGCTACCTGCTCTTCACTTGAAAATTCACACTTTGCTTTGTCCTGTGGGCTTCAAAACAGATCCCTCAAAATGAGCTGAGTGGCGTTTGTTTTTTACCTCCACGTGGTCCCTCACCGTGAGGCCTTGGTTCAGAAATGTAACTGACAAGTTTGTCCAGCAAGGGCTCCTTTTATTCAATCAGGGGTGGGTTTTTGAAACACAGTGCAACTTTATATAAAGTCGAGGGTGCCAGGAAAGCGAGCCTGCCAGGTGCGGAGAAGCGCAAGAAGCTTGCTGGAACCTTCCAGCCCAAAGGGTGCCCTGGACACACTGGCCACAGTTGCTGGCCCGCAAGGTGCCAAATGGACCTCAGAATGAGATCAGAGCACCTGTTCCATCCGAAGCAGCCCAGGACCACCCTGTCCGTCTGTCCTTGTCATGTACAACAGTGTGCAAAAAACCTGAAAATAGATTCACACACAGGATCACAGAATAGGTTCCACTTGGTGTCTCTTGGCCTAAGAAGCGCTCTGGCCGTGCAGGAAGGGTCGGGCGGTTTCCGTCCTTCCAAACGCCAGGGCATCGCCAGCTACCTCTGGCCTCTCTGCCGCAGGGCCCCACCAGCCTCCCTTCACACGGGCGTCTCCTCCGCCACCTTCTTCAGGAGTCCAGCTGCCAGCGGCGAGTGCTGGGGGCCCTCAGAAGCATCCACGTCCCGGATCTTCAAGCGCACCTTCTGGTTGGTCTTTCTCCACTCCGAGTACAGCTGGCAGTGGTAGCGGAAGGAAACCTGCAGGGCAGTCCCGTGGTGAGCAGCAAGGCCGAGAAGGTCTCCACCCCCAAGGAAGGCAAACGGGCCCCCGTGGCACCTGCCTTGGTCCAAACCGGGGCTGAGCTTTGCTTCCAGAAGCAGAGCCGGCACGTGGGCATTCTTTGTACAGGCTGTGCACACACACACATTCACCCTCCTGGACACGCTCCCCATCAGCTTTCAGCACCCTGCAAAGGCAAGGCACCCTTCTCGCCCCAGCAAGGAGCTCCCTTTCTGCCCCTCAGGGGGGAAGGGAGTGAAATAGCCCTCTTGGGAGGGACTGAGTGTCAGTCAGCCACACAACTGCCCAAATTTGGCAGTACCCAAGAAGTTCCTCTGTAGAAGCTATGATGATGCCACTGCACTCTACCCTGGGCAGCAGAGCAAGACCCTGTCCCCAATGAATAAAAAAACGGTGATGCAACCAGAAAAATGGAATTTCACTGGGCGCTAAAAAGATATGAGCTCTCAAGCCATGATGTGGAAGGCCGGGTGCAGTGGCTCAAGCCTGTAACCTCAGCACTTTGAGAGGCCGAGGTGGGAGGATCGCTTGAGCCCAGAAGTTTGAGGCTGCGGTGAGCTCTGATGATGCCACTGTACTCTAGCCTGGGCGACACGGTGCGATCCGGTCCCCCCAAAATAGATAAATAATATTAAATGTCAGTGGTTCATGCCCTTTGACCAAGCAAGTTCCCAAGAAACATTTGCACAGGCGCTGCGCAAAGCACTGTTCATAACAGCAAAAAAAAAAAACAAACCCAAAAACGGTTGTGGGGGTTGAAAAGCACACATTGGAAAGCATCCCAGCTTCTGTCAAAAGGGATTGGTTAAATAAACACGGTACACCCAGACAACGAATGCCTGCTGGGGGGTCGCCTTATTGTTTTTCTTTTTTAAACGACACCAGCAAAATGAAAACAAGCAGACTGCAACGCGGTAGCTATGATTTCATCCTATTTATATTTTAAAATATATGCTAGCGGTGGGCGGGGCTCTTTCCCTTTAAGGAAAGGTTCTAATTTTGTCCAGGAGTCTAGGACAACTCCCCCACCTCGGTCACTCTGCCTCTGTCTTTCCGGTCTCTTTCTTGTTCAGTCTTCATGCCTATTTTTTTTTTTAGAAACAAGGTCTCACTCTGTTGCTCTGTAGCCCAGGCTGGAGTGCAGTAGCGTGATCACAGCTCACTGCAGCCTTAAATTCCTGGCCTCAAGGGATCCTCCTGCCCGGGCCTCCTAAAATGCTGGGATTGTAGGTGTGAGCCACCGCCCTCATCTGATTTCTTTTTTTTTTTTTTTTTTGAGACAGAGTCTCACTTTGTTGCCCTGGCTAGAGTGAGGGCTGTGGCATCAGCCTAGCTCACAGCAACCTCAAACTCCTGGGCTCAAGCAATCCTGCTGCCTCAGCCTCCCAAGTAGCTGGGACTACAAGCATGAGCCACCATGCCCGACTAATTTTTTCTATATATATTTTTAGCTGTCCAATTAATTTCTTTCTGTTTTTGGTAGAGACAGGGTCTCGCTCTTGCTCAGGCTGGTTTCAAACTCCTGAGCTCAAACAATCCGCCCGCCTCGGCCTCCCAAAGTGCTAGGATTACAGGCGTGAGCCACCACGCCCGGCTCTGATTTCTTAATGTCTACCCATTCCCCGTCCATCTTGCTTCTCATCTTTGGCTCCTCGCCTCCCCCGCACCGCCAGCCTTGGGGGTTCATGGATGGGAGGCGTGTCCTGCACTCGGGACTAGCAAGCAGGTGCACTTGGACCCTTAGAGCACAAAGCTCACACCTGGCTCGGGGCTTCTTTGGCTCTTTGTCATGCGTGGCATGTGGAGCTCCAGGAAATGCAGGGTGAGCTCTGGGGCTCCCTCCCACCCGGGGCTAAAGGCAGAGGCAGCCAGCCAGGGACCCCCCCAGAGTCCACCCTCCACCGCCATCACTGAGCTGCTCCGGGTGGGAGAGCCCCAGACGCCTGCCCCGCGGCCGGCGGCCACTCACCAGCGTCCAGAGGACGTAGATGGTGAAGAGGGCGATGGTGAGAGCAATGAGCCCCACGGCCTCCAGCCGGCTGTGCAGCCGCAGGTGATCCTGGGCCCCGCGCAGGCACAGCCAGCCCGAGATGGCAGCCAGCGGCGTGATGAACAGGAAGCACACCATGTCGCAGCACAGCGTCCGCTTCTCAGTCCTGGGCCCTGGGTCCTTCAGCCACTGCAGGGGGAGCCGATGCGGGAGGGGCTGCTGAGGGCTTGGGGACCTCCAGGCTCCTTCCTGTCCTTCTTTCAAACACTTACTGAGCCTACAGGAAGCCAAACCCTGCCAGGCGCTGGGCACTTTTGCACTCGTGTTACAGATGGGGAAACTGAGGCACAGAGGGGGTCAACTCACTGGCGCAAACTCACACAGTCAGTAGTCTGCAAAGCCAGGGTCGGACGGAACCCAGGAGGTCTTGCTCCAGGGCCTGAGCACCCCTGGCCCATATCCTGCCATGCTCGGCCTCCCCCAGACGATGGGCTAAGAGAAATGGGCTTCGCTCCTGAAATCCTGGGGCTCGGGACCCACAGGGTCCCTGCCCTCCCATGCTAGCCGGGGAGGTGTGACGTGGTATTGCCCCATATGTGCCCCACTCTCTGCGACACGTTCCCAGCCCAGCACCACTGCTCCCAGCAACCGCTGCTTCGTTGGTTTACTGGCCTTGAACCTCCGTGAGCCTTATGTGCCTCGTTGGTGGCCGGTCCCTGGCGTATAGCAGAGTGCTGGGTGCCCTGGAGGTGCTCAGGAAATACTCGCTCGTGAAAGAGTAAATCCAAACAGCACGGGGCTACTGGGTTTGGCAGGTCTACAACCTCAGGCGTGGTCCCCCACCCCCATCAGCGGAATCTACGGGGGAGGGGTGTCGGGAGGTCCCTGGCCCACCAGCCTCCCCCAGCGTAGCTCCTGCCTCCGATCCCCGTGCCTGCCTTCTTCCCCTCCGCCCATCCCGCTCTCAGGCTCCCAAGGGTACCTCTGTGAGGGGCCGCGGCCGCTTCTCCACCGCAAACTCCGTGTGGCACAGCTCACAGTAGCTGGTGTTGGACGAGGACAGCCATCTCTCCAGACAGCTCTTGTGCACGGCTCCCAGCGTGCCGGTACAGCCACATGGAGATAGCAAGCTCTCCCCGTTTGCTCCCTCATGGCAGATCCGGCAGAAGGGACCATCGCTGGACACAGAGATAGGACCCGTTAGCAATGATTGGGCTTCCTGCCCGCATCTGCTTCACTACCTGCTAGATCACGAGCTCGCTGTTGTCTCCATGCTGCCTCTTGGCGAACTCCTACTCATCCTTCAATGCCCAGCTCCAAATGCCCTCTCCTTTGGGAAACCTTTCTAGACTCCTACAGGTAGAGGGATGCGCGCCCTTCCCAGAACTCCTGTGGCACCTTTTTAAGCCCACAGCAAGCACCTCTTGTACCTGCCTGCCCAGTGTCTTCTCCCTGCCCTACAACACCACCCTGATTGTCCTGGGCAACTACCCCACTCTCAACACTTGGTCCTCAAAAGCCAGAGCAGAGCTGACAACACCCCTCATGACCTCAGGCCTGACCAACCAGGACATCACACACCCCTGGTCACGGGGACCAACTCAGGGAAGGGCTTGTGTGATGCAATCAGAGCCACCAGGAACCAATTCCTGAAATTCCTTTTTTTCTTCCCCTAAACTCGAGAACCGTCAGCAGCAAGGCTGACTTAAGCCTGGATCTGCTGATAGCTGCCTGGTCTCTGCGCAGAGCCCGTGAATGATGCCAACACAGAGGAGAGCAGAGGCACGAGACAGGGAAAGGTGGACATCATCAGAGCCCCTGGATCTAGCCACACCTGAAGGCCACACTGCCTGAGAAACCTATGCATCCAGACAGAAGTGCTCACCTGCTGCTCTGCTCTTGTGACAGGGAAACAGACATAAAAAGCAGCCGCAGAAAGCTGCCTCGGGAAAGTCTCCAGGCCCCAGGGATGCTGCCTCCTTCCTGGGGTGGCTCAGGAGGCGGGGGGTGTGGCCTTGGCGGGCCCAGTGCATGAGTCATTGTTTCCCAAACATTTCTGCCTAGAACGCAGACATTGGAGCACAGAGAAGAGCTATTTTCCAGATAACACCGTTTCCCCTCGGAAATGACTGTCTTCTACCCTCTTCTCAGACTCTCCTGCTGTGGGGTAAGGCGTGGCTGCTTTAGAAGAGCCTGCTTTCTGGGCAGCCTGGTGCCTAGGCTCCTATCTTCTCCCACAGTGGCCAAAGGGCACGCACGCCCTGGTCCCACCTTCTCTCCCCACCAAACACACACATACACACACACAGGCGCGCACATGAGCTCACAAAAAAAAAAAAAAAAAAAAGTTAACAGAAACAAAATTGCTCCGGAAACCAACTCAGTGACAAGAAGTGTCAAGAACCTTCAGGAAGAGCCATGTCATTTTGTTCTGGGAAACCCTGGAAAACTTGCAAAGAGCAAATTCAAAGGAAAGAAAAGACAACCAAAGCTTAATATTTATTGAGCATTTACTATGCACTAGGCACTATTCTAAGAGCAACATCTGGGTTCATTTATCTCATTGTCACCATGAACTTAAGAGGAAGATGCTATTTTTTTTTGTTTTTAAAGACAGAGTCTTGCTCTGTTGCCCGGGCTAGAGTGCCGTGTCATCATCATAGCTCACTATAACCTCAAACTCCTGGGCTCAAGTGATCCTTCTGCCTCAGCCTCCCAGAGTACTAGAATTACAGCCATGAGCCACCTGACCCTTTTTTATTTGTTTGTTTTTAAGGGACGGGATCTTGCTCTGTCACTCAGGCTGGAGTGCAGGAGCGTGATCAAAATCCCGCCTGTACAAAAAAATAAATAAATTAGCTGGGCGTGGTGGTGCACACCAGCAGTCCCAGCTATTCAGGAGGCTGAGGCAGGAGGATTGCTTGAGTCCAGGAGTTTGAGGCTGCAGTGAGCTACGATGATGCCACTGCACTCCAGCCTGGGTGACAGAGCAAGACCCTGTCTCTTCAAAAACAAAAAGGGGTGGGGATGGAGAAGGGCCAGGGATGTAGACACACTCAA
The DNA here is from genome assembly GCA_963575035.1 of Avahi laniger. NCBI lineage: Eukaryota > Metazoa > Chordata > Mammalia > Primates > Indriidae > Avahi > Avahi laniger. Next base: position 7,115 of record CAUYSK010032997.1, read on the forward strand.
GGCAGCTTTGAAAAGGGCTCAGCTCACTCACAGCCTGGTGGGCAGAGAGCCCAAGACCCTGAGTCCTAGGCTTTGTAGACTGTTCTGGGCCCTGGAGACGCCTCCTGGGCCTTCTTCTTTGACCTCTGTAGATTTCAGAGTCCAGAAGGCTCCGCCCCACCTAGTCTCTGCCAAGGTCTCTGCCATGTGCCCCCAGGAATCAGGGTCTGCTTGGAGGCAAACGGAAGACTTGATTTCTTTGGTCTTGGAACCAACCAAGGCACTGGACGTGACATCTTTGAGTCCTGTGCTGCTCTCCAATGTCGGACGCGAAGAAGAGGAGTTACAGGGTCAGCAGGGGACTCTGGTGACCTGCTGTGTGTAGCCTCTGCCAAGCCCAGCTCCTCTCAGAGGTGGGAGGAGGCAGGATCCCCATTTACTTCTTGAGAGACTGGTGGGAGGCTGGAAGGAAGGCCACATCCCTGGGCCTCTAGCCTGGGGAGGTTTGGATTGAGATGTGTCCAAAGGCAGAGGGGAGAAGGGGAAACGAGACCCTGAGTGGCTGAGCTGCCGGCTGGGGAGGAAGCTGCCAGCAAAGGGGCCGAGGAGCAGATGCAGGGGCCCCTGTGGCCGCAGGGTGCCAGGCAGTCCTGAGCACCAGCCACGCCTTCACTGGGCCAAACCTAAGAAGGGGTCCCTGAGAAGCAGCACGCAGTGGCCAAGATAGGAGAGGGGACATCCAGGATCGCAGAGGGGCCACTCTTGCTGCCTGCCGCATGGCTGTGGGCTCGGTGGGCTGGAGAGACCAAAGGAACTTCCCTCTCCTGATCTGGAGTCCTGGGTTCAAGCCTCAGGAGTGCGCAGAAACAGGTGGGTGTCCACCTCCCTTGGGGCCTGGGTTTCCCCAGATATAAAATGGGAGGGTGGGCAAGGTGGGGTCACGTAGGGAGACCCCAGCTACAGCCAGCCTCCTGCCCTAGGCCCACCAAGGTTCCCCTCCCTTGGAGCCTGGCTCGACCAACGCAGACTCGTTTCTTGCCTTCTGTCTAAGGAGATGGAAACGTACAAACCAAACGCCTGAGAAGACGTCACAAGGAGAATGTCCCATCGGATCTGGGCTCAGGCAGGGCTTCCCGGAGGAAGTGACAGCAGGCAAAGACTTAGAGAGCAAGTTCGAAGTGCCTCAAGGCTTCCGTCGGCTTATTTTTATTTCTGAATAAAAAACTTTATCAATTCGGCCGGGCGCGGTGGCTCACACCTGTAGTCCTAGCTCTCTGGGAGGCCGAGGTGGGCGGATCATTTGAGCTCGGGAGTTCGAAACCAGCCTGAGCAAGAGCGAGACCCCGTCTCTACTAAAATTAGGAAGAAATTAATTGGACAACTAAAAATATATAGCAAAATATTAGCCGGGCATGGTGGCGCATGCCTGTAGTCCCAGCTACTCGGGAGGCTGAGGCAGGAGGATCACTTGAGCCCCGGAGTTTGAGGTTGCTGTGAGCTAGGCTGACGCCATGGCACTCTAGCCCAGGCAACAAAGTGAGATTCTGTCTCAAAAAAAAAAAAAAAATTTATCAATTGATTCTGACGCTTGCTCCAACACGGATGAACCTTGAGGACATCATGTTCAGTGAAATAAGCCAGACACAGAAGGACAAATCCTGTGTGATTCCACTCACAGGAGGTCCCTAGAGGCATCAGATCCACAGAGACAGGAAGTAGGATGGTGGGTGCCAGGGGCTGGGGAGGGGGTGGGGAGTGAGTGTTTCATGGGGACAGAGCTTCAGTTTGGGAAGACGAGAAAGTTCTGGAGAGGGAGGGTGGCGATGGCTGCACAACAGTGTAAATGTGCTTAATGCCACTGAACTGTGCCCTTAGCGATTAACGCGGTAAATATTTTATATATTTTTTTCCCAATTTTTTAAAATTTGGGGGAAAAAAAGCTTATGAATTAAATCGTACCATATAAACTTAACAACAATTCGTAAAACTTGAAAAACTGAAAAGAGAAAGAAATCACTTAGGATCCGATCCCCCTAGCCAACCTGGTGGCTACTTTAAATCCGAGCGAGTTAAAACGGATTTCAACGTGGGAGAAGTTTCCTTAAAGACTCTTTCCCTGGGAACTGATAAAAGGTTGGCTAAGCAGACAGATTCAGCACACAGATGGATCTAGAAGGCCAACACGGAGTTTTAAATAGATCTATTGAAGGTTTACTGGGTGTCGAACCAATGCCCTTAGAGACACTTCATGGGGACGATGGCATTGTCTTCTCGGAGCAACTAATGAGGAAGGCTTATGGCAGAGACTATGGCAGTGAAGTGACTCGGCCCAGGTCACTCTGGGAGAGAGAGAGGCGTCTACTCAGGATGTGAGCCCAGGAGCTAGCTGTCCACAGTTGGCACGCCTAACCACTCCCTACCCTGTCTCCCCAAAGCGTGAGTTACCTGCCAACATCTGACCTTCAGATTTTATGAAATAATCTGGAATTTTGGCTTTTCCTAGGGAATCAGACCTGGCCAGCCCGGGCCTCTGTTCCCACGTGGTGATTACTGTTTGGGCCCCTTTCTCTGGCAGAGTTACGCACCTGGCCTCCCGAGATGGTTGCATTTCTGACCCCAGGCTAGGAAGCCCAGAGAGAAGAGGCTGTGAAGGCCAGGTGACCCGCCCGGCCACCACTCACTCACCTCGGCGTGTCCAAGGCCCGGATGACAGTGGAGAGGAGCCGGCCATCCCTCGAAGTCACCTGTGCCACATACTGGGGTGGCCCGAGGCCCGTGGCCTCCACGATCTTGGAGAAGGCGGGGCTGCCAGAGCAGTCGCACAGGGAGCCAGGCAGGTGGCAGCAGTCACCCGTCGTCATGGCCACAGGGAACCTCGCGTCATCAGGGCCCGAGGCCCATGGTTCCAGGAGCCTGGGGAGAGGCCAGCGGGGAGGTTAATGAGCCCAACAGACAAGGGCTCGAGTCCCCTCTTGTCAAGGCTCTAGGGACCACAGGCAAGGACTTGCCTCTCTGAGCCTCAGTTTCCCCAATCTGTAACAGGGCCTTTTGTGGGGACCAGAGAGGATTCAATGAGGTGACACATACGACTCAGCCCAGGCCTGCCGCACAGTGAGGGCCTGGGATATATTACATCTCACTCTCCTAAGAAAAGCTAAGTCCGCTCCTGCTATCAAAGGCCACCTTCCAGTCAGTGTCACCAATGTCCCCTCTCCAGATATGGTGACAGCACCTGACAGTTATTGAGCACCTCCGGCATGCCGGGCCCATGCTTGGTGTTTCCCGGGGCCAGAACCTGTCCCGTGCCCACCGTCCACGTACAGACCTGGCCTCCGAGGATTGAATCCGGGCAGGGGCTGGGCCCGGGGCGCACGACTCTGCCTCTGAGTGGAGCAGAACGGAGCTGGAAACTTGGCCCTACAGACCAGCATGGTGAGTCGCCTGGACCCTCCCAGTTCATGGCCTTTTGCAGGACTGTGCACTCCTTGGTAGCTCAGGCCATCCAGGAAGTGGCAGATGGCAGGGGAGGACGGTGGCAGCCTCTGTCCCCACCACCGGACCAGCTACTCTGAGCCACACCTCTGTGCCTGAGGGGAGGCTATGGGAGACGGTGGGAGCCTAAGCCAGCGATTCCAAAGTCTGCTCTGGGAGATGACAGGAGGGTCCTGCCCTCTGCTCTGGGGTCTGACCAGCAGAAAGAAACCCCAGGCAGCCTCCTCCTCCGTCCCTGGGCCAGCCAATGAGGTTTGAAGAATGGCCCACGGATCCCGACGTGTGCTCCCCTCTGAGAATTTCATGAAAGTAACAGAGGCCTCTCTAGAGACCTCCTTAAAGCCAACACAGGTGCCCCGGAGCCAAAGATCTCTGTCACCAACTTGTCCAACCCCTGGGCCTTTGTCTCCAGGAGCGAGAGTCCAAAGCTCCAGCGGCGGCAGGCCCTATAGCGTTGAGAAACTCCGAGTGAGGGAAGCAGACAGGTGCTCACTACCGTATCCTCCAAGACAGCTTTTACCAATTCCTACCAGGCAAAATCTGAGTCCCAAAGCAGGGAGGAGCAGTGTACGTTATTATCATTGTTTTTAGAGATAGGGTCTCGCTGTTGCCCAGCTGGAGTGCAGGGGCACAATCACAGCTCACTGCAGCCTCCAACCCCTGGGCTCAAGCGATCCTCCTACTTCAGCCTCCCAAATAGCTGGGACAACAGGCAAGCACCACCAAGCCCAGCTAATTTTTTAAGTTTTTATTTTATAGAGATGGGGTCTCGCTATGTTGCCCAGGCTGTTCTTGAACTCCTGGCCTCAAGCGATCCTCCCACTTCGGCTTCCCAAAGTGCTGGGATTACAGGTGTGAGCCACGGCACACAGCCCTGTAGGTTATTGACTAAGTTTTGCTCCAGGACACTCTGCCAATGGATCGACAGCTCTCTGAACAACTCGGCAGAAAGCCCTCCTGGCCCGCTACAGCCTTCTGAGCCCCCACGGCAGGGCCCCTGTGGGGCCAGATAAGCAAGTATCAGCCAAAGGCAGGAAGAGACTGGGAGGAAGGATGCAGGCCTGAGATAACAGCCCCAGGACAGTGGCCAGGACTGCTGTGTCTTACATGCTGCTGTCCCTCCTGTGCACCCGCCACCAAGACCCTCCAGCACAGAGGTCAGAGGGGAAGCCACTGGGAGGTTGCCCTCCAAAGGAACATAGGCACAGAGGAGTCCGTCCCTCCTGCCCCTCTGAGGATCGGTCTTAATATTCCTGCAAAAGTTGTGCATTACAAGAACCATCACAGCTCCTACATTTTATGTTCTATCATTTCTTTTACTATCAGAGGGGGGAAAAAAAACCCCACTGGTGAATCTGCTAATGCACGGTCTGCAAATGGCCAAATAAGAATTGCAGTTCCTGTTTATTAAGGACTGGGTACTGCGCCAAGCAATCTGCATATGTGTTAATCATCTCACTGAGCTCTGAACAGTCGTTGTAAGAGTCCCCTTCAAAGGTCACCTTCCAGGGGGAGCCTTCCCTAGCCAGGCTGGCTGAAGTGACCCTGGGGTCCACCTTACTCCTCTCACGGCATGGCCCATCTCTGAAATGCTCTACAACGCATATTCATCTACTTATTTAACCATGCATGTTATCCACTCTGCAGCGAACTCTGTGAAAGGCAGGGCCCTGTGAGATGGCTCCCCCGGTCCCCAGCACCTGTGTCTGGCTCAGAGCTGCTGCATTCGTTGCTGCCACGTTTATTGTTGCTGCAGTCATTTCTCAGTCCCTACTCCGGGTCGGACCAGCGTGGGAGAACCACGTCTCTTGGCTCTCAGACCCTGGGCTGCCAGCCCCCGTGGCGGGAATCGGAGATGCTTAGAGGATGGAGGTTCGTGTAAACCACCCAGGTCTGGGTTTGGAAGAGGCCATACTCGGGCTGGGCACAAGGAGACGGTGGCTGTGGGTTGGACCCAGCTCTGGGGCTGCTGGAATGGGGGAGCGAGCCAGTGCCTTGGGCAAACTTGGCCCAGTGCCCAGGAGACGGATCGCATAGAGTCTTCACAACCAACCAGCAATTACCCCCATATGATAGATGAAAAAGCTGAGGCTCAGAGAGGGGCACCTACTTGCCCAAGGTCACACAGCTACAAAGGGACAGTGCCATGATTTGAACACAAGACAGTCCAGGGAGTGGATCTGGGTCTTTAAGTGCTGGCTCCGCCACTGTCACTGTGTGTCCTGATTCAAGTCACTTTGCTTCTCTCGGCCCCATCCTTCTCCTTCGTCAAACATGCCGATGGAGCAGGTGGGCTGAGTCTACTGAGGGTTCTCCGGAGAAGGAGCCTCCAGGCTTAATTCCTCCAGCAAAGCTCACCCTTAGCTAGGTTTGGGGTGGCACTGAGGCACCCCAATCTTTTCCATGTCTTCCCAGGCTCCAGCCTCCTTTTCCTGAGAACAGGAAACTGAGGGAAGAGGAGTCAGAGGGCCCTAACTCCCTACAGTGTGATCTCAAGCAGCTGCTTCACTCTCTGAGCCTCAGTTTCCTCATCCGTAAAATGGGTGTCATAATGATACCCTGTTCATGCGTCGGTAAATATTAAAAAGTCAATAAATATTCGCTCTTGTTATAATTACCTTTATCAGCTTACAGAGGTGTTGGGAAGGTTTGATGAGAGGACACACAGCAGCTGGCACACAGTAAGTGCTCAATAAATGCCCACTGTTATTGTTTAGGATAAATGTGGAGTCTGGCAAACGCATTCACTCCTCTTGACTCACCCAGAGAAGCCCCTGTGTGTCCTCCAGTACTTGATGGCTCTGCATCAGAAACCAGGTTCCAATCCCAGCTCTGCTCCTTATCTGCTCTGTGGCCCTGGACAAGAGACTTAACCTCTCTGAGCCTTGACCTCCTCATCTGCATAAACAAGGAACATTTTTTTCTACAACTTCCACCTAGTTAGTGGGGTTCCTAGAGGGCTGAATGAGCTAATCCTATCAAGGCTGACTACCCCGTTTCCAGCACCCACACAGCACACAGCATCCTGTTGGAGCATCTTTGTGCACGGTGCCTGACTTGTTATGATATTTACTATTTTCCAGGCAGAGCCCTCTGAGAGAAGGAGCTTGGGGAAGGACACATATTGACGGACTACTGTGTGCAGGGCGCTTTTCCTCATCAGCCGGCCACCTCCTGAAATCCTCCCAGCAGCCGCATCCGGTTGGCAATGGGATGACCCAGTTTCACAGAAGGGGAAACCGAGGCTCGGAGAGGCGCCCACTGTGTGCCGGGCTCCAGATACCTCCCACCGGCCTCGAGACGGGAATTGCGGTCCCTGAGTCTCGGGGAAGGTTGCGGCCAAGAGTTCGAGCCCCGCTGTCACGCCCGGGGGGGCCAAGCTCGGGCCTCGAATCCGAGGTCAGCCCCGCAGACCGGCGTCCTCCGGCTCTACCTGTCGGCCTGTGCCTACCTGATCCGCGGCCGGGCCGGGCGGCCGCGCAGGCCCCTCGGTTCGCCCCGGCCCGGGTCCCGGCCCGGCCCGGCCCGTCAGCTCCGCTAGCTCCGCTCCAGCCGGCACCTGCGTCCGGGCACCGCCCGCCGAGCCGACAGCGCCGCGGACCAATGGCTAACGCCTCTCTCCCGCATTGGCCAATCACCGCTGATGTCCCGCCCCTGGAGGCGGGGCCGGAGGCGACGGGGACGACCTAGGTCGCACAGGCCCCGGGACGCCGCAGCTGCTAGCTCCGCCCCTGCCGCGTCCTGGCTCCGCCCCCAGCACTGGCCCCGCCCCAGCCCAGCCTAGGGCGCTCGCGCAGCTGGCTGCGCCCCCTGCAGGCCGCGCGAGTGCTTTTTTTTTTTTTTTTTTTTGAGACAGAGTCTCACTTTCTTGCCTGGGGCGAGTGCCGTGGCGTCAGCCTAGCTCACAGCAACCTCAAACTCCTGGGCTCAAGCGATCCTACTGCCTCAGCCTCCCAAGTAGCTGGGA
>CAUYSK010033000.1:0-28120 GCA_963575035.1 Avahi laniger
GCAATCACAACAACAACCAAAATAAATAAATGGGACCTGATCAAATTAAAAAGCTTCTGCACAGCCAAAGAAATTGTCACAAGAACAAACAGACAATCTACAGAATTGGAGAAAATTTTTGCATGCTACAAATCCGATAAAGGGCTGATAACTAGAATCTACTTACAACTCAGGAAAATCAACAAGAAAAAATCAAACAACCCTATCAAAAAGTGGGCAAAGGACACAACAGAAACTTTTCAGAAGAAGACAGAATAATGGCCCAAAAACATATGAAAAAATGCTCAACATCTCGAATTATCAGGGAAATGCAAATCAAAACCACAATGAGATATCACTTATCTTCAGTGAGACTGGCCTTAATCAAAAAGTCCCAAAACAATAGATGTTGGCATGGATGTGGAGAGATAGGAACACTCATGCACTGTCAGTGGGACTGCAAACTAGTGCAACCTCTGTGGAAAGCAATATGGAGATACCTTAAGGACATACAAGCAGAAGTACCATTCGATCCAGCAATCCTATTATTGGGCATCTACCCAAAAGAACAAATGATACTGTATAAGAAAGACACCTGTACCTGAATGTTTATAGCAGCACAATTCACAATTACAAAGATGTGGAAACAACCCAAGTGTCCATCAATACATGAGTGGATTAACAAAATGTGGTATATGTATACCATGGAGTACTATTCGTCTTTAAGAAACAATGGTGATATAGCATCTCTTATATACTCCTGGATAGAGCTGGAACGCATTCTACTAAGTGAGATGTCCCAAGAATGGAAAGACAAGCACCACATGTACTCACTATCAAATTTGTATTAACTGATCAACACATAAGTGCACATATAAGAATAACATCTATTGGATGTTGGGCAGGGGGGAAGAGGAGGGAGGAGAGGGAAGGAGGCAGGAAGGGATGAGTATATGCATACACAAATAGTGCAATGCGCACCACCCAAAGGATGGACATATTTGAAACTCAGAATTGGGGCGGGGGGGCAAGGGCAACATACGTAACCTAAACATCTCTACCCCTATAATATGCTGAAATAAAAAAAAAAAGATATAGATTGACTGAATGGAGTGAAAATAAAACCCAAATGTATGCTCTCTCCAAGAAACCCATTTAACCTGCAAAGATCCTCATAGTCTCAAGGTAAAGTGGTGGAAGAAATATACCATAAAAATGGAAATCTTAAGAATGCAGGAATATCTATTCTCATTTCAGATATAACAGAATTTAAATCAACAATGGTAAAAAAAAAACAACAAGATATCATTATATAATGATAAAGGGATCAATTCAACAAGAAGACATAAAAATTCTAAACATATATACACTTAACACAAGAGCTCCCAGATTCATAAAACAAATTCTACTAAATCTAAGAAAAGAAATAAATAAATAGAAGCATGATAATAGTTGGGAGCTTCAACACTCCACTGACAGAAATAGACAGATTATCAAAGCAGAAAATCAACAAAGATACACTGAACTTAAATGAGACTCTAAAAAAATAGACCTAACAGATGTTTACAGAATATTCTATCCAAAAAGGGCAGAATATACATTGTCCTCATCAGCATATGGGACATTTTTCAAGATAGATCATATGTTAGGCCACAGCCCAAGATACAGCAAATTTAGAAAAATAGATATCATATCTTCTCAGACCAAAGTGAAATAAAATTAAAAATCAATTCCAAGAGGAACTCTCAAAATTGCACAAATATATGGAAATTAAGCAACCTGCTGAGGAATAGTCCTTGGGTCAATGATGAAATACAGATGGAAATTAAAAAATATTTTGAATTGAATGACAAAGCAGACACAATCTTCCAAAATCTCGAAGTCTGAATTTATAACTACTGCTCCATTATGATTTAGTCCTCCTGCCTTCTGCCTGCCTTCCAATATGGTGGAAGATTAGAAAGGATGATGTTTGGAGCTTCCAAATTATCCTTTGGAGGGGCGACGATCCACTACTCTTATCTAATGTGTCAAACATTTTAATTATGAATGTTTAAGAAAAATTTCCTATTATTGAAGGTGATTAGAAGAAACACAGGTAATCACTTGTTATAAAAAGGATACATAATGGATTTTGAGTAGATGGCCAACCTGTATCCCTTTCAGTTCTGAAAGCTTAAGGGGCTATGCTTAAGGCGGTTACTAGTGCTTCGTCACATCTAGCAACCCCACAAGAAGGACACATCAAATTCACAGCCACACAAACACAATTCTCTCTTGTTAACAATTAATTCTCTTACTACAGTTATTATTGTGGCTTTGCATATTTACTAGTTTGTTTATTTGTTCTGGATTTAGAGAACAAAAGAAATCACAGTCAAGTAAATGAATATTCTCAAGTTGTCAAATGACATAAATCTTATTAACCACTTTATCACATTAAATTAAATGAGTTAGTGTATGTTAATTGCTTAGGATAGTGGCAGAAAATAAATGTTTTCTTTTATTATTAATGTCATTAAATAACTAATGTTACCCATCAATTTTATAATTCATATAAATAATAAATATATATAGTTGAATTTTATTAGTTGTTTTGTTTTTTGTTAGGTGGTTTATTACCAAAAAGGAATTCAAATCTCTTTGCTATAAAGAGTGTAAATATAACTTTAAAGCACTAATCTAAATTTCTACAAATATTATTTTACATTTTATTTCGGGTATGTAGAATGGAAACTAGTGTGAAATTCCTCCTTAAAGCTAGTATGTAAAAAGTAATTGGAGGTTGTAGAAAAGAAACACTGATTAGAACATTTTGTGATGTCTCTGGGTTTTGTTGAATTTTGTTAAGAGGACCGAACTTGAACCCTATCCACGAAAAGGAGACTTTTGTTTACATATCATTTACAAGTCTTGTCCCTGGATCCCAATTTAATAATATTCAAACCTATCGTACTTCATCCATTTACCTCCTGTCTACTAATTCTTTTTGACTTCAAATTTAGAAGAGGAAAAATTTCTTTCCATTTTACTCAGAGATTGTCTTTAACTTATTTTCTACTAAAAGTAACCACCAATATCCTACCTATTAATCTTCAGTGTCCTAAATGATAGTGTTGTGAAGATGTAAATACTTTATAATCTCTACAAAGCTACACTCCACTCTTTTAGTACATCGGCTACGTTATATTATGTACATTTTCCATCAGATATCTTTATGCACAAATCTCTGGAAATTTTCCTATTTCACTGCAGTCCTGGAGGAGACTGCATCAACGTCTCCTTTTATGAACCCTGTGGAGTGGAGCTGACAGAGAGTTCTACAGCAGAGGAAGAAGGTGACGGCGGGAGCGAATGACTGAGCCAAGGAGAGCTTGAGACCTTGGTCTGTCACAGTGAATCTCAGGAAGAATCACCTGCGAACTCGCTTCACATCAAGATTCCCAGACTTCATCCTTAATAATTCAAACTCATTAGATCTGATGAGATCCTGAATTTTAACTAGCTCTAAGGGTGAGTCATGAATGACCTTTGACTAAAACTAGTCTAGGTAACACAGGTCCTTATGTTCCCAAAATCTTTTCTTAGTTCAGTGGACTTCTGGTTCATTTTAAGCAACAAGACTACAAATATTCAGGTATTTCTCCATCATTTTTATTTATTCCATGTATTCTTATTTCTAACTATTTTTGAGATTGTTTATTAGGTTCATTGACATCAAATATCCTATATTCTCTCATTTTCATTTTTATTATTCTGCTAGAGTTGGTTTTACTCAAATGTGACTCCTAATCTGCACTCCTATTTGTATTCTATCTACTTTGCTGTAATGTCACACTCAGAATTCTGACACCTTTTCCCATGTTCTTCAAAGTATGTCTTTACTTGGGGGCCTCTCTTTGTCCTGACCCCATTGTGACTTCACACTCCTAGGCACTTGATATTTATTATAAGATAGAGAGGTCATCAGTAAGAAACAGATGAAGAATAATGTGGGTCAAGCCTGAGGTCTGGTTATATGTGTCATGCTATTTGCTGGTTGATGATCATCTGTCCCATAAATTTATAAGGATAATGTGCATCGTATATGACCACATAGATAAAGAATCAGAAACTTCTATCCCTCAAGGCTGCACATTTGCCCCTTCTCCTGAGACAATAGGGCTTTTAGTGTCCTGGCATCCACTCACTCAACTCAGATGACATTTCCTTTGTCATTCAAGTTAATGGATGTACAATAACCTTACGGAAGTGTGAAAGGACATCAAAAGGCACTCTAGCTTCGCTGCTATTTCTAGTACTTTCAGAAGATGACATGACTGATGAGTCAAACCTAAATGGAGCCGTAGGCACTGTCGGTTATAAATATACAGTGCGTACACTGCTGCTAGTTCCTGTGTCGGGAGCACGGTGCATTTTTTTCTCCTCAGACAATAATTTAATGTTAACTTCAAAAATTTCTCCTAGCATAATAAAACAGGGTTAGTATTTCCAGAAAATTACAATCCAAAATTAATATTGAAGGTTACATTTCAGAATGTCTAGAATATTTATTGATAACACTTAATGAGTGAGGAATAGATACTTGCATGTATACATTTCTCAAGGATCTCTGGGATCCTCAGGACCATCCTAGGCATTTAATTTACATAGATAACTATGAAAGGAGGCTCTAGAGTAGAGAATATAACAGGGTTATCACACAGAGTGATGTTTAAATGCAGGCTATGGCATTTCACGTCGGTTTGAGATTATATATATATAATAATGCCTATCTCATGAAATAATTTTAAGAATTTCATTAATGTAATAGATAATATAAAAGATGTGTTTTGCAACTAGCACATATTATGTTTTCAGAAAAACTTCAATTGTCTATTAGATAAAAAAATAAATAAATAAAATTAACTAGGGAAAATGCAAGTTATAAAGAATTCCACAAATAATCAAGAACAGAATTAAGAAATATAATTTTGTTCTTAGAAATTAGAAATAGTCTACGGCTACACCGCCCTGAACGCGCCTGATCCCATCTGACCTTCAGAAGCTAAGCAGGATCGGGCCCAGTCAGTACTTGGATGGGAGAAATTAGAAATACATGTATACTTATAAACTCAATGCCAAGGGATCACTAATATTTAGAAAAATAAGTTCAGAACTATCTAATAATAGCTTTGTACATCAATGCTATCATTTTGGAAATAATATGATTCTTAAATATTTTATATTTTTAGCATGATTATCTCAATCATAAAAATACTATGAAATATAGAAACTTTCTTGTATGTATTTGAAATAATTATTTAAATAAACAAAAATATTAAAATATTAAATAGATTATCTCATTTTAGTAGTATGGTAGAAAAATTATGGCAAATTGATAAAAAGAAAACTTGTAAATTAAATGTGTAAATTAAAAGTTATAATTGCCTGAAATATGAAAGCATATTTCTTTGAATTGAAAATGAATGTGGCTTAAAAGCAGAAAATAAAAGCCACAAAAATCACAACATTTACAATTACTTAAATATCTATAAGAGGACATCTAGATGAAAGAAAAGCAATTAACAATGTTGTTACTATTGGAAACTTTGATGCTTTTACTTTTTAATTTTTTAAATGTTTGTTGTGGTCATAGTATAGAGAAACAGGAAACTGCATTTTGCCACTACTGCAGTTTGCACTACCTTTTGCTCTCCCATGATATGTCACTTAACTTATGTGAATTTCTGTTCACACATTCATAAATTGCAGATAATTAAACTTGTACTAAGGATTACTTGGAATTATATGAGTAAATTTCCTGGACCACAGCCTGCTACATCATGGAAAATCAGCAAATATTAGTTTACATGAATTCCTCTCTCAGCCTCAGTTTGTTCACACATCTAAAATGTGAAAGGAATGAATTGAATGATTTCCAAAGTACCTTTCCATCTGTAGTTAACATTTCTATTACAGCATATTTTATAATATTAGACGTGTTAAGAATGAGATATCCACATTTTTTGTAAGATCTATATGGTATCAAACAAATTCATGATACTGTATTTCCAGGGGACTATGAGATTTTCTTCATCAAAGTGCTGAAAGTAAAACTAAATGAAAAGCCAAGCCTGATATGGAGAACTGGTGATTCAAATAATTATTCATAAAGATGTCACCCTTTTGGAATAACCTTGGAAAATGAAATCACAAAACATCGAAGAAAGGTACAAATTTACAATAGAAAAAGATGAGTTGAATCAAGGAAGTAATTTATTTATTCCTCTGCATAATTTCTGTAAGTCAAATGTCAGAATCAAAGATTTTTGTCAATTTACAGGTTATGTTCTACATTTGCATTAGTAGACTTTGCAATAGACTTCTGAATGTTTTCCCACTTTGACTCATCTTCTCAAAGATGAGTCCTTTCATCCACGTACCAGTCGGAAAAAGGTCAGTTAAATGGGTGAAGGTCAGTTTAAAGCTCTGCTAGGAGAAGGGGGTCTTCCCACCCCGGCCACAGTGCTGGCTGGTGACCTTTTAGAGAATTCATATGTGAGCTTACTGATATCTATGAAAAAAGAATACATTTCTCATTATCTGCAGCTTTTGAATAATATAATAGAATTCTAGTGCCACATTTTATTCTGGGTCACATTGGCTATAAAAGGCCTGACCACCATCCGTTCGAAGTTAATTTTACCTATTTTTCTCAACACTTATTTCTCCTCTCAGACTAGGGAGACCATATATTCTATCACTTAATGAATTTGAACATGCTATGAGGTTTTCCATGCCCCGTTTGCACTATATTTTTCCTTTTATATAGATTTTATGCCAATATATGTAAATGCAAGTGCAAAAATCTTCAGTACTTCTGAATTTTAATCTAGATTGAGCTGTTAGGTCTTTAGAGGAAAAAGTCTCCATATGACCCTCATTGCTCATCTATACCAAAAGGTTATGTTGAAGGCATAACTTAATTGATGATTGTGTTAATAAAGTATGCATCTCATTTCTCTTTCCACATTTTAGAGCACAATAATCCTCTCAGAATCCACATCTATTAGTTTCCTAGAGCTGCTGTCACAAAGTACCGCAACCTGGGTGGCTTAAAGTAATAGAATTTATCTGTTCTGAAGGCTAGAACTGAGAAATCAAGGTGTCGCAGTGTTAGTTCCTTCTGAGGGTTCTAAAGGAGAAGGTTTCCCATGTCTCTCTCCCGGCTTCTGGTGAATGCTGACAATCCTTGGCTTTCCTTGGCTTAAGATTCAACCCTCTAACCTCCGTCTCTGTCTTTACATGGTATTCTCACCACATCTTTTCATATCATCTCTTACAAGGACATTAGTCACACAGACATAGGAGCCCATCCTACTCAGGTCATCTTAACTTTACTAATTATATCTGAAATGATCTTATCTTTAAATAAAGTCACATTATGTGATACTGGCAGACAGGTCTTTCATATGTACTTTGGGATGATACAGTTCACCAGTAATACCCCATTGAGAAGAAATCTCCCTAAATGGCCCCTCTGAAGAGTTGAACTCTCTGAGCTCTCTTTCCACACCCCCTCTAACCACACAGAGCTTCCCCAGTTATCTGAATGACACTGTGAAAACTAGAAAATTACACTATTAATATTGCTTTGTGGCATTTTTTACAGAGAGACCATTTTAAAACTATTATGTCTACAAGTTATTCTAATAGACCTGTGCTGTACACCATATCCTCATATATTGATTTTATTTCTCATGTGGTCAAGGATGTTGCATACAAAGAGAGAGATGCTCCTAAAGTTAGGTGAGACCATGCATCACACATCAGACTGGCATCTTCTCACACAGGTAACAGAAGCTATAGCACTTTAATCCCTGACTAATGCTCTTACTTTAAAAATCACCTGTAGTCACCCATTAGCCAATATTTTAAGGGAAACAAGCCAGAAGAGACAGCTCTATCAATACTACAGGGGCTGCTTTTAAAAGTGACCTTGCTTATTGAATACTCAGCAGTATAAAAGAGTAGTATTTTACACACACACACACACACACACACACACACACACACGCACACACTTCCCCTGGAAAATGCTGTGCAGAGAAGAAAGCTCTAGAGAATGATAACACGTCTGTTAGCAGAAATGAAACTTGTTAAAATGTGACCTAGACCAACCTGCCGTCAAATCAGTAGAGCAAAATCCTATGTGAGCCAACAAAAAGCATCGTGCCAACATCGAATAAGATATCATCTTTTTGCATACTTTTGTGTATATTCTTTATTATTCATGCCTAGAATCCTATATATTTACAAATTCTCTGGTGAGAAACTTGCAATCTGATTAAGGACTTAAAAATCTAGGATCTTAATATAATACACGTTTAATCCCCTCCCCACAAAAGATTATATTAAAAGAGAAGCATTATGTGGAGAGTAAGTTAATGTAGAAAGAATCTCATCTGATTTCAAAATAAGATTGTTTACCGACTCTATCCTTTGAATTTACTCTTTTTTCACTAAGTAAAAGTATGCTGCATTTCCGTTTGTTAAACTAATTATGCAAATCCTTCATCAATCTGTTGTCTGTGCTCAGATGGTTTCATTCTGCCTGTATGCTACACGGTTGACCTCTCTGTAATCAGGCTGATGTGAAATAAATGCCTTTTCATATTCACAGTGAATCTAAGTATCACTATAGTCCAGAAAGGAGTTTCCTGTAATGTACATAATAGTTCAAATAATCCTTACAAATTTACAAGTACTTGCCTTGCCATCAAATCACTAACCATTTTTGAACAAAGTTAAATGAAATATGTCCATATAAACCTATATCTTCCTACTTAGAAAATGTGTGTGTGTGTTTGTGTGTGTGTGTGTGTGTGCAATTAGCTGGTAGGACTTACTTCCAGAATAGCAGGTTCACAATCTTTTTTTGTTGTTGAAATTTTTAGGAATATTGATTTTTCTTCAAACTTTAGTAGTGCTTTAAAACTATTATTGTCAACAAGTGACTCTCGCATATTTTGTTCTCAAGATCTTTATACATGCTTTACAATTATCAAAGATCCCAAGGAGCTTTTGTTTGTATGTATTATATTTACTGATATTTATTGAATTTGAAATTAAATCTGATTTAAAAATTTTAAATTGTTTTTAAATTTAAAAATCTATACACATTTATTAAGTATTTAAAAATAGCAATAAACCCATAATATGATAATGTAAGTAATATGTGTTATAAAGTAATAACTACATTTTACAAAGAAAAAGTAAGGAGGACCCTGTTCTATGTTTTTCTAAAATTCCTTAATTTCTGAATTAATATCAATAGAAAATAGCTGGATTTTCATATCTGCATCTGCATGCAATATGGAATAAAATGTTTCAGTTGAAGTACATAAAAAAGAAGCCTCACATATATATTAATAAATATTTTGAAAATGGAGGAATATTTTAATGGCATTTAATGGATAATTTTGAATGGAGTTTTTTGATATTATACCAAAGCAATGCTATGATAGTTCCTTAGAGTTACTTGCAATGTGGAATCTGAACCTATATTGATAAACTTCTTCTCCCACTATGTAACATTAAAATTCATTGGTTTACCTTGAACTTAAAATGTATATTTTACCCAAGCATGAAATTATAACATTTTTCACTGACTTACGTGGATTTTCCAAAAGAAGTCGTATATTTATAGAATATAAAAATTACTAATGTTACCACTGACCTTAGCAGAAAAATCTTGTAAGTATTGAGAATCTATCAAGTTCAGATTGACAATATAAGTTTTCCAAAATTTTAATTCTTGCTTCAAATCTTGAATTTTATCATTAGTAATAAATATTATCAGTTGTTTTTATTCAAGAGTGACAGGCTTACTTTGCTCATCTATAAAATAATGTCTGCCAAATAACCATATTTTTTGTCAGTTTTATTTTCCAAAACTAGTATTCCTTGAAAAGAGTAGCTAGTACAGCTTGGAATACAAACAATCCCATAGTAATTTTCATTGAATAAATTGTTCTTTGGTCAGGCATAGAAATGCTTTCTATGTATTTCCCAGTTCATTACGCAGAGTACCTGAAGGGTTGAGGTCTTATAAACAATAATGTTTACTGCTTCATATGGAAAATTCTTAAGTGCAACTGGTGTCAGTGTGTGTGTGTGTGTGTGTGTGTGTGTGTGTGTGTGTGTACATGCATCTGCAAGGATGTGTTTCTGTAAGAACATGGCAGTGAAGAATAGAGTGAGTCCTAGTACAGTGTAGGGCCACTGCTTTAATCCATGCTGAGGTACCAGAAGTCTTGCTTACAAGTTACTTCTGCATTATCAGGGAAAATGTTAATATAGTGATAAAGACAAATAATGTCTTAGTGCTGGTTTCAAAATAGTTTTGACATCACCTTGTGTACTCTCTGAAAGGGCACCGAGAGCAACTAGAGTTCAACAAAACACACGTTGAGAATCACTGCATAGACTGGTAGTCCTTAGAACAAATACAAATTGAACCCATATTTCCTGATTGTATTTATATATTTAAAATATTAAACTATACTTTGTATTAAATCAAAGTTGCTTTCTAAAATATATTTCTGATTTAAATATTTTGCCTTTTATTAATGTTTCAGATGCCTTTAACTACATTATTTTCCTCTTTTCAATATTTTCCAAATTGTGATACAAAAAGGCACAAATTAAACATTTTTTTCTAGAAATTCTGTGATATAGGACACCTAGAAAGCCTTTATTGACAAGCCTCAGTTATGTATATGCCTCTTTGCCCATTATCCTAATCACAATGTACTGGTAGCAATTTGAAACTTCAGCTCATTTTCTCTCTTGTCATTCCTAACTACAGAAGTTTTCGCCATGATTTTAATCCACAGGAGATCAGGCAGAAATTTTTCTTGACATTAGAACATCTATTAAAAAAATGTATGGTAATTTTGTAACTGCACTATCAGATTATAATATTAATTTCTTGCAAAGATTTAAATTTAGCGAAAGTTCAAGTAGTGATAACTTTAGTACTTAATGCATGTTATTCCAGCAACAAATGCAGGCACACACAAAAAATCAATTTATTGTCAATAGTTAAATATATTTACAGTTAACCTCAGAAAACCATTACAAGTTGATAATATTAAATGATAGCCACAAAAAGTTACATCAGTGTATATGTACATGCATGTGCTTATATATGTGTATGCATTATATGCATGTATATACACATGAAAGTATCTGTGTATGTATATATAATAAATAAATAAATAAATATATATATATATATAATCATTCTCTTTTGGCTATCACATTCCTTTTCATCATTGGAGTCTGTTTTTAATTTTCACAAACTCTTTTATGGAATCAAGTAATTTATGTAATTAACTATTAATTTATATAATTAATCTTAGTTATAGGAAGCACCACTGTAATTTAAATCCATATTTATTGAAAAATTTTGAAAATAAAAAACAGCAAAAGAAAAAATAGAAATTCATTCTTATTGAGAAAGAATAAGAAAAAATAAAGAAAAACATATTTCTTGATTACTATAATTCAAATTTTAATAGATCCATTATAAAAAAATGATAGTAATTTCCTGTGAATTAGAAGGGACAGTCATTCACTTTTTAAGATATTTGCACAACTTGACACTTCGAATAAAGCAGTAATGAAAGTAGATGTGGTTTTGTTCTTCCATAGACCTTCGATTCTATTGGAGGAGGACGCAGGAGATGATAATTAAGTAAACAAATGAGTAATATAGGTAATTTCAAGAAGTGTTACAAACTGAAGGCTAGAATAGAGAGTTGGTGAGGGGGGCTAAATTAAGTATCAAAGAAGGAAACTCCTTTATGTTACACTCAAATAGAAACCTGAATTATTGGAAGATAGCTGCACAGAAATCAAAGAAAAGAGAGTCTAAGACAGAGGTTTGAGATGTCTAGTATGATTAGAATGGAGAATTAGTCATTACACATGGCAATATGCAGGTTGTTCGTGCCCTTCATGTATGATGAATTAATGAAGTGGAGGAACCCAAATAGCACTTATTGGGAGTTAATTGGAGAACTGAGTCAGAAAGCTTGAGAGAATGTTGAGAAGTTTTTCAAGTTCACATGTGTGGAGAAGATTTAAATGGAGTAAACTGGAAGAGAATATAGCATCAGTGGAGAACTTATTTAAGACACTTATACTAAAGGATGTTTTATGCTGATAGAAATCATGGTAGGCTGAATAATGGTCCTCCAAACATGTCCACGTCCTAATTTCCTGTGAATGTGTTACTTAAATGGCAAAAGAGACTTTGCAGATACAATTAATTTAAGGATGTTGAGGAGCAGATGTTAACTTGGATTATCTCTATGGAGCCAGTAAAGTTTCAAGTGTCCTTATAAGAGGAAAGCAGAGGGTCAGAGTCAAAGAAGAAAATGTGATTGTGAAATACAGATTGGAGTGATGTAGTTGTGAACCAAGAATTATGGACAACTTTTATAAGTAGGATAAGGCAGGGAAACATATTCTTCCCTAAAACTGCCAGATTTTACTTTGATTTTAGTCCAGCGAAATTCATTTTGAACTTCTGATCTTCATAAATATGAGATAATAAATTTCTGTTGTTTTAAGGTATTACATTTGTATAAATGCATTACAGCAGCAATAGGAAGCTAATAGCATAATGCAGTAAAGTTGGGGGATTAATGATGTCTAGCAGATAATAACGACATTAACAAAAATCCTCTGAAGATAAGTGGGGAGGAGATTCAAAGTAAGTTACAGAAATGGTCTTTGATAAGAATAAGGACACTTATTTCTTCCAGTGTAAAGAGAAGAAAACAGAAAGCATGATTACATGTAGAAAGATTTGAGAGTTCCAGTTGGCATGCATTCATTTTTGTCATGATATATACACAGAGTCACATACTGAGAATGAGAGCAAAGGTGATAAAAAGATAATTGAAGAGAGAAGAGTAAGTATGAGCTTATCATTTTACAGTGTAGGAAAGATATCATACTAAGAGAAAGTAGTAGGATTGTTTTTCCCAAGGAGAAAAGAATTGTCACATTTGGTTTAGCATTAAGACATTTCATTTAATTCTCTATTTTATTTTTTAATTTTTTTTAATTTCAGAATGTTACAGAGCTACAAAAGTTTTGCTTACACAAATTGCTTTTGTACAGTTTGAGTCAAAGTTATAAGTGTGTCCATCACCAAGATAGTGTGCATTGTCCCCGTTAGGTGTGAATTTAGCCATCCCCTTCTCCCTGCTCCCCCCGACTTGAGATCTATTGAATTTTCCTACAATATGTGCACCTGAGTGTGAGTCAATTAGTTCCAATTTAATACTGAGCACACGTGGTATTTGTTTTGCCATCCTTGCAATACTTCACTTAGAAGGATGGTCTCCAGTTCCATTCAGATTGTTAGAAAAGGTATTAGTTCCACCATTGTTCCTATGGCTGAGTAGAACTCCATGGTGTACATATACCACATTTTATTAATCCACTCATGTATTTATGGGCACTTGGGTTGTTTCCACATCTTTGCAATTGTGAATTGTGCTGCTATGAACATCCAAGCGCAGATGTCTTTTTTACAGAATGTTTTTTTTTTTTTCCTTTGGGTAAATACCAAATAATGGGATTGTTGTATCAAATGGTAGGCCCAGTTTTAGTTCTTTGATGTATTTCCATAATACTTTCCATAAAGGTTGTACTAGATTGCAGTCCCACTAACAGTGTATAAGTGTTTTTTTCTCTACACATCCACGCCGACATCTGCTGTTTTGGGACTTTTTGATAAAAACCATTTTCGCAAAAGTTAAGTGAAAACTCATTGTGGTTTTGATGTGAATTTTGCTAATGATTAGAGATTCTGAGCATTCTTTAGTGTGTTTATTGGCCATTAGTCTACCTTCTTTTGAAAAGCTTCTGTTCATGTTTTTTGCCCACTTTTTAATAGGGTTGTTTGATTTTTCTTGTTGATTTGCTAGAGCAAGGAAAGGACACAACAAAGAAAGAAAACCACAGACCAATATCCCTTATGAATATAGACATGAAAATTCTCAACAAAATTCTATCAAACCAAATTTAGCTGCCTATTAAAAATATAATCCACCGTGACCAAGTGGGCTTTAATCCAGAGATGCAAGGATGGTTCAACAAATGCAAATCTATAAATGGCTAGAGTGAGTGCCATGGTGTTAGCCTAGCTCACAGCAACCTCAAACTCCTGGACTCAAGCGATCCTATTGCCTCAGCCTCCCGAGTAGCTGGGACTACAGGCATGTGCCACCATGCTGGGCTAATTTTTTCTATATATTTTTAGTTGTCCAGATAGTTTCTTTCTATTTTTTAGTAGAGACGAGGTCTTGCTCTTGCTCAGGCTGGTCTCGAACTCCTGAGCTCAAATAATCTGCCTGCCTCGGCCCCCCAGAGTGCTAGGATTACAGGCGTGAGCCACTGTGGCCAGCCCTATCCTCTTAATAGATGCAGAAAAAAGCATTTGACAAAATTCAGCACCCTTTTATGACAAGAACACTTAACAAAATAGACATAGATGGAACACAGTTCAAAGTTATAAAAGCCATGTATGACAAATCCATAGCCAACATCATACTGAACAGGGAAAAATTAAAAGCATTCCTGCTTAAAACTGGCACCAGCCAAGATTGCCCATTGTCACCACTTCTATTTAATATAGTGCTGGAAGTCCTAGACAGAGTGATCAGGCAAGAGAAAGAAATCAATGATATCCAAATGGTGAAATAAGAAGTCAAACTATCGTTCTTTGCTGATGATATCTTATATCTAGAAAATCCCAAAGATTCTTCCAAGGGACTCCTGGAATTGATAAACAAATTCAGCAAAGACTTAGGTTACAAAATCAATGTACACAAATTGGTAGTATTCCTACACACCAACAAAAGTCAAGTTGAGAATCAAATCAAAGACTCAGTACCTTTTACAATACCTACAAAGAAAATAAAATACCTAGAAATACATTTAGCCAAGGACGTAAAAGTCCTATACAGGGAGAACTATGAAACACTTGAGGAGAGAAATCACAGAGGATGTTAACAAATGGAAAAACATATAATGCTCATGGATTGGCAGAATCAACATTGTTAAAATGTCTACACTACCCAAAGTAATTTACAGATTCAATGCAATCCCCTTTAAAATTCCAACATCATTTCTTGCAGATCTAGAAAAAATAACACTGTGGTTCATATGGAAATAGAAAAGAGCCCAAATAGCCAAAACAACTTTAAGGAAAAAGAAAAAATTAAGAGACATCTCTTTACCAGACTTCAAGGTATACTGCATGAGTTGAGTAACCAAAACAGCATGGTACAGGCACAAGAACAGAGACACAGACCAATGGATCAGAACAGAGAACCCAAATATAAAACCAACCTCATATTTCCATCTGATTTTTGACAAAGCAGACACAACTTTCACTGGGGAAAAGAATCCCTGCTCAACAAATGATGCTGGGAAAATTGGATAGCCACATGTAGAAGATGGAAGCAGGATCTACACCTCTCACCACTCACAAAAAATAATTCACTATGGATCACAGACTTAAACTAAGGCAGGAAACTATAAGAATTCTAGAAGAAAATGTTGGAAAAACTCTTGTATGTATCAGTCTGAGCAAAGAATTTATGAAGAAGACCCCAAAGGCAATCACAGCAACAACAAAAGTAAATAAATGGGACCTGACTAAATTAAAAAGTTTCTACACAGCCAAGGAAACAATTAGTAGAACGTATAGACAAATTACAGAAGGGAAGAAAATATTTGCATGCCATACATCCAATCAAGGGCTACTAACTCTAATCTACTAATTCTCCATTTTATATAAATATCCAATGCTAAATATATAGATAGAGAAATAGATAATAGATTCGTTGAACTCAACAATTACCTGACACATAATAAGAGCTGGGTGCCATGCTAAATCTTGGGGTTACCAAGATTAATTACATGACTGTTGCTCTCAGAATTTCTTAGTTTGATGGTCAAGATATCAAGTGAAAAAGTAACTGCAAATAGGATATATGGATCCTGTGTCCTGTGACATCCAGGAGGAGAAAGAACTCAACCATAATTTACTTACCAACCCAGGACAAAGGAGAAATTTTACAGAAGAGATTAAAACATCAGCTGGGTCTTGAAGGGTGAGGAGGATAACAGGGGAATAAAAAGGCCTGATATAAGAGGCTTCCATGTAAATATTACTCTTAAAATGCTATCCTAATGTTTATATTGTAGGATTTGAAGAACTACCAATTTTATAAATCATGCTCATTATTTAGTTATTATATGATATCATAACATTGTGTTTTTCAAGGCCCTGGGTTGTATTTGATGGTTTAGCCTTAAAGAGATCATATGCTCCTTGATTTCTCTAATTTACTAATTGAAGCAATAGTTTCCCTAAACTTCTTTCTAATAAAACTTTGGAGCTCTTTCTTTCATTAATTCATTTCACACTAACTTACTGAATGTTCACTTTGTTCCACCAGCATAAAGAGGAAATTATGGGAAAATTTAAGTGGGCGAATTTTAATTCATTTTGTTTATAATTTATTCCTTTGATCTGTAACATTTTCTAATCTGTGAAAAGGAAACTTACTTCATAATGAAGTTGCCTAGGGTCAAAAACTCAAAATCAAAATATTCACAGGAAAGCACACAGAGATATAGCAATTAAAATGGCATAGCAATAAAGTATCACATTGTGATACCTTCTTTTAAAGGAAAAATGCCATACATTATACTGCATCATTAATTTTACATGAAAAGATTCACAAATCCTTTCTCTTTGCTATCTGCCTGCAGTCAAACTTCTGCACATTAGAAAACAGTAATTTGTGCCTGAATGGATATAATTCATTCAATAGCAATTTCTTTTGATGCTACTGTTGTGTGGTTTTCTTTTTATCTTTATTCTTATTTTTTAATTAGAAAATGAATACACATTTGTAAAAATTCAAAGAATACAGACATTCGTAAATTAAGTGGCAGTAATGTTTCATTCCCCCCTCCTTTTGTCTCCTTCTACCTTGAGATGTGCTAAGCAGTGTCAGCAATTTGGTACTCCTGCTTTCAAACGTTACATTTTTTTCTTCAAATATCGTACAAATATATACAGATACATGGTTTATTGTATTTTCCTACATTTTTATATTTTTTAAAAGCAGAATTATCCACTGCTGAATAATATTAATATGTTATAGACATACTTCTAGGTCAATGCATAAATAACAAACTAATTTATTTAACTACTGCATTTTCTAACTATGGATGCAGTATAATTTATTTAATAATTACATCTTATTTGTTGCTCAGGTTGCTTTTTGTTAGATAACTTGCTTCAATAATTATCCTTGTACAAATAACCTAATATGGCATTTATTGTTTTGTTTTGTTTTTCTTTATTTTTTCAGCAAAGTGTACTTTTAGTAGATATTGGTATATATCGTTCACAAAGTGTTATTCCTATATATACATCTATCGGTGATGTGTAAGTGAGTTTTTGACTCACACATTTAAAAGCAATGAGTGCTATCAATCTTCAAAATATTTTCCAATAGATTAGATTAAAAAATGGTACTGTTTTTACTGTTTTCATTTTCATTTCCCTTAATGTCAGTAATGTTGAACAGTTTTCTATTATGATCCGTTAAGTTAGTTACTGTTGACTCGTTAGTTAGTAAGTTGGGAATTTTTAGGAATAACTTCATTTCATCTCCTTATTTAAGTGAACACTGTCCTACTTGATCTAATATCTAAAAATCATTTATATGTTTGGTCTGAAGTATATATTTAAGCAACAAGTAAATCAGATCCCCATTACCCCAACTTTCCTGAAAGTAGAGATCACTTGAAAAAATCTTGTTGAAGTTCCAGATGAAGAACAGAGGGAAGAACATTCCACATAGAAAAAATAATTAGTGAGAAGTTCAAAGGTTGATAGAGGATTTACGTTTGAGGAAGAAAAAAAGCAGCATAACTGGGACTGATAAGCAATTGATGAGAAGAAAATGAGATGAAATGGAACAATGTGACAAGAATATGCTAAGAGATGTGGGCCAGTGTGTAAGTAAAATTAAGTAGTAGCTTTCCTATGGGTAAACTTTGTACCACTTGTTATTATCCCAGAGAGATTAGATTAAATAATTTATGAATTTTCTTAGTTGTTATTTTTATGACTATGTTAAATGCATATCTTCTATGTTAGCCTACTTGATAATGTCCCATATGTTACTATAAGTGTACCGTAATTATTTTTTCTTTCCTGATGGAAATTATGAAAATATAATTTATCAGAATTCCTGTTTTCATAGAGCACAAATTTCTAGCATTACTATGAAAGAAGTATCTTCATATGATTCTCCTATTTATAAGAAACTTATTAGATAATTTTTCAAAATTTGACAATTTGAAATATTTTCATAACAATACCAATTGCCATCGACTGAATCATGCCCTCCACATTTATAGGTTGAAGCTCTAACTCCCAATGTGGCTGTATTTGGAAATAAGACCTTTGAGAAAGTAATTAGGGTTAAATGAAGTAATAAGAGTGGGCCTATAATCTGATAGGGCTTGTGTCCTTATAAGAAGAAGAGGTATCAGAAGTGGACATGCACAGAGGAAAGGTCATGCCAGGATCCAGCAAGAAGGCTTCTGTCTGCAAGCCATGGAGAGAGATATCCCAGGAGAAACCAAATCAGCCAACACCTTGATCTTAGACTTCCGGCCTCCAGAAGTGTGAGAAATACATTTTTATTGTTGAAGCCACCCAATCTGTGGTATTTTATTATGGCAGCCCTTGCAGATTAATATACCCATAATGAGTTGTGAAGCTGAAAGCTTTTAAAAAATCTTTATAAAATATCAAATATGATCAACCTTGTTAGTGAAAAGACTGAATTATTTCTATTGTCTCTATAGAAAATGATAATATAAATTTTTAAAATATGAATACAAAGCTATGAAATGTAAGAAAAAAGTACTATGGACATGTATTAGACAGTTAATTAAAATGTGTTATTTTTCAGGATTCTGTAATTTTTTTATGTTTGCACAGCTTTTTAAAATGTGCAATTTTTGCTTTTTGTTCTCATGCTGAATATTTTCATATTTACATATGCATTTGTGATTTTGAATTATTTTATTAAAGTAGCCTCTTCAGATTGGATAAGCTTTCAGGTTTATGTAACCTGGATCTACTCCTGCTAAAAAGTTCAGGCTTTGAAGCCAGAATGATCTGAATCTACATACAATTTTAGCATTCACTGTCTTTAACTTGGGACATACTTCAAAGGAATCAGGTTTTTTATAACAATATCTACTATGTGAAATTCTTGTGTTAATTAAATGGCATGACAAACATAAAATACAAAGGAGAGTGTTCCGCAAACTCTTATTTGGTAGGCACCAAAATATTGTACTCCAACTCCAACGAAAGTGTAACTCCGTTTTCTGTATACAATCACATATTGCTTAATGATAGGGATATGTTCCAAAATACTTTGTTAGATAATATTGTCATTGTGTGAACATCATGGAGTGTACTTACACAAAACTGGCTAGAATAACCTACTACATACCTAGGTTGCATGATACAGCCTATTGCTCCTAGGCTACACACCTGTAGAGCATGTTACTATACTAGATACTGCAGGCAATTGTAACACAATGGTAAGTATTTGTATAGCTAAACATATCTAAACATAGATAAGGTACAGTAAACACATGGTTTAAAAGATAAAAAATAGTGCACCTGTATAGGGCAACTCCACTATGAGCATATGGAATTACTGTAGTTGACCGAAGCATTATTATGGGGTTCTTGACTCACTGTATATGCATTTAGGCTAAATAATATATTATCGTGGAAAAAACTGAACAATAAACATTTATTAATATATTTTTAATGAACTTTTGATGCTCCTAATAAAGTTAGACTGCTATGTGTCCCTCCAAAATTAGTGTGTTGGAATTTAAACTCAAAGTAATGATATTAAGTGGTGGGGTCTTTAGGAGGTGATTAGGTCCTGAGTGCTCCACCCTCATTAGGGGATTAGTGTCCTTGCAAAAGTTCTCCAGAGAACTAGCTAGTCTCTTTTTTTCCCTTTTCCCCTTCTGTCTTCCAGCATTTGAGGACACAGTGTTTGTTCCTTTCAGAAGATGCAGAAACAAAGCGTCATCTTGAAAACAGAGAACAAATCCTCACCAGACACTGAATCTGCTGATGTCTTGATCTTGGATTTCCCTGCCTTTAGAAATGTAAGAGGCAGGGCACAGTGGCTCATGCCTATAATCCTAGCACTCTGGGAGGCCAAGGTGGGAGAATCACTTGAGGTCAGGAGCTCAAGACCAACCTAAGCAAGAGCAGGACCCCATCTCTACCAAAAATAGAAAAAATTAACTGAGCGTTGTGGTGGGGACCTCTAGTTCCAGCTACTTGGGAGGCTGAGGCAGGAGGATCACTTGAGCCCAGGAGTTTGAGGCTGCAGTGAGCTACAATGATGCCATCACACTGTACCTGGGGTGACAGAGTGAGACTCTCTCAAAAACAAACAAAGAAAAAACTGTGAGAAATAAATTTCTATTATTGATAAATTACCCAATCTGTCGTAGTTATTTTGTTACAGCAGCAGGAAAGAACTAACATACAGGCCCAGGGGAATTTTGTTAAATGGGAAAATAAGAAGTCACTGGAATCCTATGCAACAGTAGCAAAGAGAAGGAGTGCAAAACTGAAAAATAAAAAGTATGGAAACTGATTACACAATTTTGTGCCGGATTAGCTCAGTGTGAGACAGAAATTAGCCCTATCAAGTCCACCAACCTCGGTAAGTGAGAATGAATGGGAGAATCTGCTTAATGTATACAGTATTGGGTAAACTTATTTAGGTCAAATTCCCATTTTATAGGATTGTAAGAAATTACAGATAATGGCTATGTCTGTGTATATTTTTGTTCATTCTCTCATTTAAACAGAAAGTCAATTTATATAATTCTTTCCTATTTACATAGACACAGTTTGATCCACAATTTAGGTTTCTAGAATTCGATGGCCTATGTATAGCAATTTTATCCATGCAATTGCTGTAACAAACCCTTCACTGTGTCATTTTCCACACTTTCACTTTATTGCATTTACTTCTGTTTAAGAAAATTTTCAGGTCCAAACATCTTGTGTAAACTTAACATTTGCTGTATACTTCAATCTCCTTTTACATTTATGTTCACTTTAGCTTTTTTCTTCTTTTTCTCTTTCATGAATTCACTCCCAGTTGACATCTTCTCTTATGCTTTTGGCTATATTTTTTAAAAATGTTTTAGATAGAATGGAAAGTATGAGAAATATAAATGAAAGTAGCATAAAAACCTAAAAAACTAGAGAAGATAATAGAAGGAGACATTCTAAAATTAAATGCAAACAGTGTTTCAGAGAGTGCAAACAAAGGCAGGTAGGAAGGGGACAATGTCCAGCAACCAGAATTTGAAGTGGTACTAAAAGGTCAGGGCATGAAGCACACAACCAGGTTAGCAAACATTCTTCCCTCCCCTGGTCAGAGAAGTAAGTAGAAAATTCACAGGAGACTTGATCAGGAAAGAAACAGTAAATACAATTGCTACTTAGAATCCAAAAAAAAAAAGAAATTTCTACCAAGAGAGTTTTATGTTTAAAAATCACATGAAGGCACCTGAGGCCAGTTATACTAAATTTCTAAAGAAATAAATATTCTCATAAAGTCTGAGATATTTTTGAAAAATCAAGTTCTCTGCCATAATAGAAGTGAGAATTTTATTTAATTTTTGCTCTTTACCAACTGTGTGACCTATTGAAAGTTAATAAACCTTTCTGAGCCTCCGTTTTTCATAAATCAATAACTATATATCACTTATCAGGTCATCACATAGATGTAGATTAAATACATGAAAATTTCTGAGAAGAGGAGAATATGCATAATAAAACCTTAACAAACTGTAGTTTGCTTCCTAAGAGACTGGGTTGTTAAATTAAGAGTCTGTTTTCATGGTTGGTAAACCAGAAGAAAGCGTGATCTGAGCATAGATTTGGCTTGTTATTTAGAAGGTGCACAAAATTATAAATGACTTATTCCAACAGGAAAGCAGGTTTTTTTGGTTCTTACAGGTCTCAGGCTCTCCACAGCCAAAAATGAGTTAGAGAAATGAATAAGTTCTGGGTAAGATCCAAGTACATATTCGTTTGGGTACTTCAAAATAAAGATAGGATTTGCTTGGACTTTTTTTTTTTCTTATGATAACATGAATTATATTCAGTCAATTTTTCATTGTCAGCTCCAATGGGCTAAACAAATAACTCTCATGAATAAAATGTACCCATTGCTTATTTAGAACCCTTAGTGTTTATCAAATACTCATAGCTCCTCCTCCATGAAACTTTGTACCAGAGCTGATACAAAATAGCAACATTCCTATAAAACACATTATTTCCTTTCCTCTTTTGTGTACACTTGCAGTATAGTAGCAGGGGAGAGAACAAGATTTCTTGGCATAATCTTAAAACGGGGCAGTATGTCTCTGGATAAGTGGGAACCATCTTGGGAAACAGAACTTAGTGATCTTCATGTTGATATTCAGCATCATCTAGAGAGAAGTGCTCTATCCACGTCAGACTGTCTGCAAAAAAACAGCTTTAGCTAGCAAAGGTGTCACATAATTTACTTTTCTTTCACTAAGGATTTACTGAATATTTTTTTTAGCAGCATTACCCTCAGATATGAAGGGACATAAAAGATATATACATGTTATGTTCCAACCCTCAAATGGTTTATGAAATCTTTGCATAGGTAAGGGAAACAGGAATAGAATAGTGGGAAAATTATTACATGTCTATATTAAGTAGAATTGTGAGTAAAATAACAGCAAACAAAAGGGGGAAAATCACATATAGAAAATTTAGCATCCAAATTAGTCCTATAAATCAGAAAAGGCTTGGTGGGTTTCCAACTCAGTAGGTCTGGGTTGAAGCCAAAGAATTTGCATGTCTAACATCCCATGTAATATAACTACTACAAAGAGGACCTCACTTTGCAAAGCCCTGCTGTAGAACTAGAAAGCCATTTATAGATTAGCCTAGTTAATTTCAAATCACTCTTGTATCTTAAACAGACTAAATGTTTTGATGCCCATCACACACACACACACACACACACATGCACACACACACACACGTGCGCACACACACGCGCACGCGCACACACACACGCACACACACACACATACACCAAAAAGCATCAGAAATACTTAGTTGGGTTGTTTCGAGAGTTTATTTCACGTGTTGGAGATCCTCAGCTATTGCTCTCAGATAAATATGTGGCTCAGATTCCCTTCCTAAGCTTAGGTTTGTCCATGTTAACCTCAGTGTTTGATTTGACATGTTAAGATGAAAATAATTCAGATGTCCTGGGGCAAATACTATTTCTGTCTGCAACTTGCTCCTCTGATATTTATGGGCATCATCTAGAAAGTTCCCTGCCTTATGGAGTTTCTAGATTATAATAAAACATATTTAAACAATTTTGTGAAAGTAGAATTTCAATTATTATTATAAATATTAACTAAAATTACTGAAAAACATTTTTCTTATTAAATTATGATTTTTCAATTATTATACAAGAACTCTGGACTTATACAGTACTTAGAGAAAATCACTAAACAGATGAAATTCTTGTTTTTGTAGATTCTTCTAGAACTCTACCTTTCTTTCTCATTCTTTCTTTCTCTCGTTCATATACATCCTATTTTTGGAAGAATGAGAAGAGGACTTATCTATAACCTGTTTTTATCATGTAACAATCCATTATGAATCACCTTTATGTCAATAAATGCATATCTAGAATATGAGATCTTATAAAATTTCACCAAAACATGACTTTTCAACAATATTTCCAATTTTTTCCCATAATTCTCTGATTTTAATTAATCACTTCTGTAATTTAAAACACTGGTTAGTTTTAAGCAAGTCTGCATATTGTGGATTTTTTTTTTTATTTTTTTGGCTGCAAGCACTTTTTACCTACAAATATTCTCCTCGTAGTGGAGCTATGGTTATACTTTCTATTTTCTGAGAACATCTTATCCATTTTCCAAGTCTACCTGAGCCGAAATTTCAAGGCATAAAAAAAATATATATATACATGAGGACATATATACAATTGACTCCAAGAAAAAATGAAGCTTCTTTCATTAGTTGCCTGAACATTTTCTGGGGGGCCTTGAGAATTCCACTCATTTATAGAGAGATAATTTCCTACTAATGAAGCAGGGATTAACAGGTGAATTAGTAAAAATTCAGTAGCTAATTATAATGTGTGACACTTGGGGGTCCCTTAACTAGTGAGATGACCTGTAACTAACAGAATTCTTGCTGGGAGACAGGGAGAAAGCAGAATTATTTTCAAAGCAGAGACAGAAGAAAATATTTATCAATTGAATGGAAAATAAATGGACTTATTAATTCATTTATAAACAGCATATTATCCAGTGTTAACTCTTTATTAATTAGGAGTTTTAATGAGTCCCTTTTAATAACTTAAACATGTTTTCTAGGAGCAAGCTAATCTTATTTTTTTAGTTCTTATCCGAAAACTTTAAAAATGAAATAATAAAACATGAAAGCATTCCTCATTGATAAATCTCTATGTCAGATTAGAGATGAGGACATTTAGAATATCAGTATTGAGTCATAAACAAAGTCCACATTTAGTTGAAATACACATGGATCTACTGGGAGATGGGAATTCCTCAACCATTAGACGTACTAAGCATTATGATAATGGAAAATGAAAAGGTGAATAGAAAATATCATTGAAATATCAGAATGTATTTTAGTAGATAATAACAAAAATTGATTACTACACAATTTGTTAAGATAATCAGCCTAAAAAGAGGGGAGGTTAGGATAAAGTAATTGTAGGTTATTTGTGGCATCAAGCTATCTTTCACAACCTGTCTTAAGGTTCCATGAAAGTTTTCCTAATTCAACTCCATCACCTCCTATATACGCCACCTATAAAGAGTCCACTGTTCCCTCTTCACCTCACCATGTGTATTTTATGTATTTCTGTTATATAGTTCAACACAATTAGATTTATTATTAATGCTTTTTAAAAATTTTCTGGGTTTTCTCTATTATGTTATGAAGTCAATGTGAATTTATTCTTCTTTATTTTCTTTCTAAAATTTGACACATATTTCATAAGTGCTTTGCTTTTTGTCTTTTACTATATTTTAGTCAATGAGTTAATTCAAGCTGCATGAGAAAGGGTACGTGATTTCTCTTGGTCTCTGGTGAATTGTCAGCCCTTCGCATAAGAGTGAATGGCACGTGGCAGCCATTTGATACGTGTGTTGAACAACTCAGTGAGTCCGTGAATGGAATACTGAGATGGTGCAGTATAACAAAATATTCTAATAGGATGATGAATAGAGAAATATCAGTAAGAAAAAATAGAAAAATCATGCAGAGAATAAGACAAAGCCAAAATTTTGAAAGGAAATCAATCATGTAAAACATAGAAAGAAAGCACTGTCAAGATACCTAGAACTCAGTAGCAACTCTTTAATAAGAAAAAAGTCATTGCAAACCTCAACTCTACATCTGGTATTCATGGAGTAGACACTGATAATGGTTCAAGTTTTCAACACGTAGAGTCTTCAGTAAAGTTAAACAAAGTGTTTAGAATAGTCAAGGGTGAAGATTAGCTTAATTTCATTAGGTGAAATAAATCAATGTTTAATAAAGGAAAGTATTTGAGTAAAGAAACAATGGTAAATATTTGACATTATAATAATTATATATAAAATACAGACATATCAGAATCACCTTGATTTTCCCATCTTTTTGCTTGTTATCTGTTGGCTCAATCTCAATGGGTCAAATTGGAATAGAGTGGAGTGAATACCAATCATTAAATCTAGGATTATTGGGAACATATGCAAAGAACAATGAAAAAGAGCCTGAAATTTCAATCAGGTTAGATTTTTTAAAAAAGGTATTTATTTTTCAGAAGTGAAAAATGAGTTTTGGAGAACCTACACAGTTTTAATAAAAAAAAAAAAAACTAAGTAATTAGAAATAAAATAAGGAAGAAAACCCAATTCTTTTTACTTTTTAACATGCTTTCTTCTACATTACTGCCCTTCTACATGTAGGGCAAGGGTAGCTTTTCATTTTTTAAATGAAGTTACCCCCAAAGAGTAAACAAACATAAAATAGTGCAATCCTGTCCACACCAGTGAATTCAGTGACAGCTGTTTCTTGTATTGCAGATCTCTCACTGCTGTCATGGTTCTGTTAATACGCACCCAAGCCCTAGTTATCCTTCAAGGCCTGCCTCAACAATCTTTCATTAAATATTCTCTAATAAATGCAACATATGCATTTTTCCCTTCTAAAATTGGATGCTTCTGCTGTGGTGCCATTTAAGGTTATCTACTATGTAATGTCTCTCGTTTATTGTCTAATTGCTCAAATGTACAAAATGGTGTTTGCCAAACTGCTGTAAAAGTTTCAGTTTCCACTTTGGGAAAGATCACACTGATTTTGGAAATGCATATGTCTAGTAAATGAAATTAAATGATGTTAATCCAAAGGAGCTTTGGAGAATAGCTGTACTTGAGTTTATTAGTTAGAATGAGGCATTGCCCACAGATTTCCTCATTAGCCATTAGATATAATGGACCTTAGCCTAAGGCCAAAATAGAAAAATGGAAATTATATAATTCTGGTTTTCAGACTCTATATAACCTGCTGAGGACCCATCTGAATAAATCCTCATTTCTGTGTAATATGCCATTAAGTACAGATACATACAG
Source organism: Avahi laniger (assembly GCA_963575035.1). Taxonomy (NCBI): domain Eukaryota; kingdom Metazoa; phylum Chordata; class Mammalia; order Primates; family Indriidae; genus Avahi; species Avahi laniger. The sequence goes on from CAUYSK010033000.1 coordinate 26,872, forward strand.
CAAAATACAATGCATTAACAAGTTGGCAATTTATGGAATTTAAGCATATGAGACTCAAATGATGAAAGTAAAATAAGATCCAACTTAAACTGTGTTATTTACGTAGTACAGACTTTTAAAAATTATTAATACTTAGAGTTAAAGGAGTTAGATTATTGGCATTTGGAGTGACAGAGATGAAATTTATCTGGCTCTAGCAAGATTTTATCAATTGTTCTCAACTTTAAGTGGGGAAGTAATGAATTTCAATTGTATCCAGGGAAAATTTTGTTCAGAATATCTACTTCTTTACTCCAAAGATGACTAAGTCCTAGAACAGGCAGTTAATAGGTATACCAAAGACTAAAATTAAAAAATGTTAATAAGGATTAATTGAATAGTATCTAGGTCTCTTGATGTTTTTACTTATCTGGAGGAAGTGAGTTAGACCGTATCTAATGCAATCCCTTCTTACCCTATGATACTAGAAATAATTTTGCATATTAATTAATTAAAATTCTATTAAATATATAACTAATATCATGTTACCATGGGAGATATTACTGGAACTTTCCACTAAAGAAGAATAAAAGAAAAAAGTACACAGGAGATCTAGAAAATGAAAAAACATTTCTTTACATTTTAGAGAGCAACAACAAAATATGATGTAGTGAGTATAGAATTATGTTTAAGTCCTAACTCCATTACTTATAAGACAAAAACTATTTTTAAATTACTTAAGATTTTAGAGCTCTATTCATTCCTTCTTATGGTAAATGGAAATAATGATAATAACTATTTATACTTTTTCATAGAATCATAAAAAATAGCAAAGTGATAAGGCTTATAAAAAGTATTTTGTATATCAAAAAATTTATATTAAAAAATTTTCATAAGTGTTAAATTAAGTAACAATTAATTTAAGTAAATCACGTCGATGCCAATTATATTTTGTTTATTGCTACATACCCAGTATTTTTCACTGCGCCAGACATATAGTAGATGCTAAACAAAAACATGTTAAATACATTGGAAATAATATCTGACTATATTCCTATGACAAAACTTATGATAAGTAGTCTAAACTCATAAAGAAATTTAAATAGTATGTTCATTCAAGTCCACTATTGAACTGCTTTAGTCAAAACAAAATTTTCCCAAAGCCTTCTTCCAGCTAGTAATTCACCTCTTTTTTAGACATTAGGCAATGTTTGATCCTTTCATGGTTACAAAATGCACACACAGTCAGAAACAATTTTTATGATGCCTG
>CAUYSK010033001.1:0-18371 GCA_963575035.1 Avahi laniger
TTCAAAATCTATATCTTAAAATGCTTGTCTAGGCCAGAGTTTTCTGATCCTCTGACATATTGAAAAGGGAGCTCAACAGTTCTGTTTTCTAATCTAACTGAAACTAAAAATTTTCTCTGACAACTAAAGGACACGGGGAGCCCTAAAGGGAGGGAAGGGCACGCCTTTAACCCGCATTTGGATGAGGCAAAGACATAAAGTGTAACTAGAATATTTGTACCCTCACAATACCTTGGAATAATAATAATTATAAAAATAAATAAATGAAATAAAATAAATTGGCTTAAAAAAATTTCTCTGACAGTACAGTTTTGGCAGTATAGTTTGGCTCTTTCTTTTTTTCTACACGATAGAAAGAAACACTCCTGTGGAATATATTTTTCGTCTCCTCCTAACTCTCTTTTTCTTTATTTTTTTGGAGAAAAGATATCCCTGAAAAAGGAAATGAATATTAGCCATTTTCCATTAAGTAGGACAGTCTTCCTCAGGTTCACTGTAATCTCCATGGTAACCTTGTTCACACCTTAGCGCTGACTTTGTTAACTCCAGCTCATCATACGTGTGGTGCCAGGCCAACGGTTTACCACTCGAAGACCAAGGAGGCCTTTACAAAGCAACATTCAGATTCTGCTTTATTTTTCTCTAGATCCATATATGGACATTTCATAAAAAACCATCTCAGGGACTATCTTATTAGAATTTTATTTTTGTTTTTATTTTTTTATTTGTAGTGAAAGAGGGTTTTTTTAAAAAAAATTTCCAGAATATTACAGGAGTTTAAATGTCTTGATTACATGAATTACTTTCGTACAGTTTGAGTCAAAGTTATAAGTATGCCCATCACCTAGAGAGTGTGCATTGTAGCCTTAGGTATGAATTTTCCCCTCGCCTCCTATCCCTCCCACTTGCTTGATTTCCACTGAGTTTTACTTCCATATGTGCACATAAGTGTTGATAGATCAGTTCCAATTTAATAGTGAGTACATTTGATATTTTTTTTTCCATGTAGTGAAAGAAGTTGAATGTTTATATACCGTATAATATACAATGTGTCCAAGGAACTGGTAAACACCATAAACTTTTTTTTATATATTGTGTTAGCTGTATTTGAAAATATTATGCTTGTGTTTTCTTTAATTTCCAGACATCTTTTTTAAGTGAAGGACCTCTAAATGTAAAAGCATTGTGTCCTAGCATTAATCTAAAAATATTCAACAAATATCTTATTTTCCTTGTATTTTCAGATGTTTTGAACACTCTTAGTGTATTTTCTGATCAACATCTTTTTTTCAGATTAACCGTTGAGTGCATTGCTTTATATTTAAATCCTTCACCTGATAATGTATTATTGAATATACTGTTCCAAAATGTAACTTACACACTATTAAAAAATAAGTTTATCCTATGTTAGTTACCTAACTTTGGAGACAGCTTGACCCTTTTGCCAGATTTACCTCAAATGGTAAAAAATCTTGGGAGAAAACCTGCACTCTGAAGACATTAAAGTCAGAATTATTTAAACAATTCTATCTCTTTCTCCTATATTATGCAGTTAAAATAATGTATGTCTTTTTATCTTTGAGTAATACCAATGGCAAAGAGGAATCAAAAGGCGTTGTTTCCAAATGTTTGCCATTCTGATGCTGAAGGTAACTATTATGCTGTTTTGCCTTAATCAATTCTTACATTGTATCAGGATATGACTACATCAATTGTCTAGTGGATTTAATGCCTCTTAGCTGTCTAGTAAGACAAGGGAAGGTTTAGCTATCAGTCAGCCAAGTCTTGTGCTGTGACACATTGATTCAAAGAAAATTCATAATGTTACATAGATAACCACAAAAGACTTTTATGTCTTGGTTTTTCAGTTCCCTACCTTATTGATTTGCTTTTCTTCTACTTCCGATAAAGGCAATGAAATATATACCCTGTGTGGAATAAATGCAAGTTACTGATGTAAGCAAATGGCTGAAACAGTCACAGCAACACTCTCACAATGACAGCTTGTTACAGGATTCATCTTTCAACAACAAAACCCCATAGCTTTTGCACCAAGCTCAAGCATGAAGGATATCACGTTATCCTTTCAGCAAATTTAGTCATATCTTTTACTCGGGCTTTCATTTGTTTTCAAGTATCCCTTATCTTGAATAATGCATGTTGCTTTCTGTCATGTATACTTACTTTTGTGATTTCCTTTGAATATCTAAACCTTATTTATCAATGAAGCATTCTCCATAGACTATTGTTCTAAGCATGGAGCTTTGATATAATGGAGCCAAATGTGAATCAAAATTCATATCCTTTTCTCATATTTCAAACACATTCTTCCCATCCCAAAACACATGCATGCACCCAATCTTGCCAGGTGAAATCTCTCACTCTATTTGTTTAGTCTTCTAGAATCTTCTTAGAGAGGAACTGTTTACCTCAAGTATAGTCTACATATTACAAACATGATAATAAACCCAAGTCTTCTATGCCTCGACAAAAAAAAAGTTGAAGTCATATATTTGTGAAATGGCTATGTATATGAGCGACTATATCGTCCATTTATTCAACCATATGTGACTACTGCCCACCATGTGACAGCCTCTGTGCCGAGCAGTGGGTCTCCAGTGGTGAGATTTCTTTTCTTTTGGCCTAGCAAAGTGGACAGCAGGAAAAGGAAGGATGCTAATATTGGGAAATGTAAATAGATAGTATAATTAGAATTATGATCTTAAATTGTATTTTGCACTGAACATTACTTTTTTTCAAATTAAAGCAAAATATAACATGGTAAAACTTAAAAATATAGAAAGGTATATAACAAAAAGCAAAACTTTTCTTTCCTCTCCCCTAAATCCCCAATCCTTATTCCCCCCAATAAACTTTGCTAAAGAATTTTTTGCTTTGTTTCAGAGTAAAAAGAAAAATCAAAACAATAAACTAAGAAAAAAACCTACAGAGACACACAAACTATACACGCACACACACACATGCACACACACACATATATATTTGCTACACACAAATAATATATGATACATTCCGCACCTTAATAATTTTACTTAGTGCTATATCTGGTGTATCTTATAGCCTTTTCCATAGTAAGACTTATATTTTTCTCATTTTTTAAAGATAATCTTTAAATTTTAAAACAATATCAAATATACAGAAAATTTGCAATATAGTACCAAGAAACTTTTCTTTTCAGGGTGTTACCCAATAATTCCAGAACACCGTGGTATAGGTTTTTTATGAACAACACAATCTTCTACACAATTACAATAAATCATCAAAATTGGGAAATTAACATAGATACAGTCCTAAATGGAGGTCTAATTCTCAAACTCCATTTAGATTTTGGCAGTTGTCCTAATAATATGCTTTATAGTTACAGAATATGTTTCAAAATTACTCATTACATTTTGTTACCATGTCTATTTAGAGTCCGTTAGTCTGAAATAGTTCCTCGGTATTTTCTTTTGTGTTGTTTTTTAATATTTTCATGATCTTGACTCTTTTGAAGATTACAGGCCAATTTGTATTTTCTGATGTTTCCTCTTGATGGGTGTCAGGTTGCGAATCTTTGGTAGGAATATCATGAAAATGATACTGTATTCCTCTCATTGTATCTTATCAAATCTCAGGTAATTTTAATTTTTCCCATTACTGGTAATGTTCACTGCTAGCCTTGATGAATTTGGTGTATGCTAGACTTTTCTACCATAGAGTCACTCTCTCACCCCTTTATAATTAATAATTGCTTTATGGGGAAGTACTTGAAATCATGTAAATATCTTATTCCTCATCAAACTTTCCATTTACTCCTTTATTTCTATCTGTATGGATGATGGCTTCCTATTTTATTCAGTGGACTATAATCCCCTACTATCATTAATTATTACGATGTGCAAATTGGCCCAGATTGGGCCAGAGCGAGCTCTTTCAAGCTGACTCCTGTGTCTTTTGACTCAGAAGGCTTGTCATTTTTTGACTACTTCCTTGCTATCTCGCATAGTAAGACATTTCAGGCTCATTTTGTACTTTCCATACTTCACCCCTAACGTCAGCTTTTTCTCCAAGAAGTCCTAGTTGTTTTTAATGGAAAGTGGTATTTGGAAACCAAGATCTTGGCACTGGAGGTGCTCATTGTCTTTGGGAATGTTGTTGCTCTCAAGCCCTCTCAGTGGCCAGTGCTGGGAGCATAGATATTATATGTATGTACGTGCACACAAACATGCACATACATGTCTATATGTATTTCTATATGTGTCACTATGTCGAAAACCACAAGTTTACATTGATACCTCTAATCTAACACCACAGAGTGTACTCATATTTTCTTCCTTTCCCTGTTTATAGCTCACTTTTCCAACAGTGAGAAACTGGTTCTAATTATCCTAATATATTTATGTAATTGATCAACTTCCCTGAGTGAACCATCTCCCATGGCCTCTGCCACCTTTCCCTCGTGTGGATGCCTCCTCTTCCCATCTGGCTCTGACACTCCCCATGGGGATGCTGGCACCTCTCCCCTCCCCCGTGGAAGCCGTCCCTATCCCACCCATGCACCAATACCCCATCACAAGCTGAGTCCCAGGCCCAGCATGGACACCCTCTTCACCCTAGTCGGGCTCCAGCACTTCATGCTGGGCTGCTCCCTGTGTGGACACCTGCTTTACCTTCCTGAGGCTCTGACTCCCCATGTGGGGCACCCCTCTGCCAAAGACACCTTTCTGATTTTGTTCTGTTATGACACGTGGTTCCCCCACCCCCACACTGATACAGACTGTAACTTGCTCTGCCCCATCTAATAACTTTACAAAGGAATTACTCAAGAAAGGGAAGGAAAAAGTGAATCCTTAAAAAATACCTCATTATTTACCAGTATTTTAACTTGAATAACTATAGAGGAGGAATAAAATAGGATCACTAAATGTTTGGATTACTAAAGTAGCTTAGACCACAATACCTCTCTTTTCTGAGTCTCTTTCTCCCTCCCTCCAGCTGTGATTACTGATTTTTTTTTAAATTTATATTTTATTTTTTCCCATCCCCGCTTCTCTGATGTTGTTAATGCATTTTTGGCTTTTTAATGTAGGTAAACCGTAAATTATGAGTCTTACGTGAACACTCTGTATACTCGAACATCCTCTTCTGATTTCCCTTATTCCGTGGACCTCCAAGTCACAAATCTGCTCTTTCCATTGTCTCTGGTATAGCTGCTATTGAGAGAAATCTCTCTGCAGTACCAAAGCCACTAAACAGGACATTGTGGCCCCCTTTTATCACCTCTTTCTGATTTAGGGCTTGACAATCTCCACGGTCAGGCTCAGGACACAGCTATTATATCTTCTGCAAGCCTGGGGCTGGGTTGCAGGTTTGTGGCTCTGGACAGCTCTAAGTAGGCTGGGTGCTTCAAGGTAGACATAGCATGGCTTAGTTTCATTCTATGCATGTAACAAAATATCACATGTACTACATAAATATGTACAAATATTATGTACCTGAAAAATACATTAAAGGAACTTCACAGCTCAGGGCACTTGAGGGTTCCAGGCCAGTAAAGGAACAACATTAACCACATTAGGGTTCATTAGGCTCTTTCGTGCTGACTAAGGAACCTAGGCAATTTTCTCTAGGGAATGTTCCAGACTGTGGTTGGAAGTTTGCAGCTGTTGAGCATTCTATTCACATATAGATAATATGCAATATGGGAGGTTTGTACTGCTGGACTCTAGGGCAAGTTTGTGTCAGCCTGACCTGGAGGGCAGGCAGTCTGTTTTTGTCTAAAAGTCAAAGCTCTGACATCTGACACTGATAACAAAAATAATGTTTGTATGAAATTTTAATGCCTAAAAGTTTGCAGCTCATGGGTTATAACTTTATTTATGTCTATGATTACATATTAAATAGCTTATAAATTTATTTATGCAACAGCTCTTTGAAATCTTTTCCCCAAAAGAGGACACTCCTTGCCATTTTAAACAAATTCAAAACCACATACCTACTAACGTGATTGTAATCTGTTTATCCATGACATTTAAACTAGGAGCACATTTTTGCAATGTACTCACTTTACAAATTGGAGACTGTGATTTTAATTTGGCATGTTAAGGTATCTTTCATTACGTGTAATACGGTGCCAAGGCCATAAGCTCAGAGAGTCTTAGGTTGTCAAAGGGAACAAATCAGAGAGGTTTTTTTTTGGGTCCTGGGCTGAGGACTCAGGCTGTCAGCGGGAGCTCATTTATTCATTCATTTATTCAGTGGATCTTTGTTGGGCACCTCCTGAACCCAACAAACTGTTAGGTATGTAACAGGATACAGAGTTAAATATGACATCAGGTTTAGGTTTTTGAAAAATTGCTCAGGCAGCATTTCAGGGGATGGAATACAGGAGAAGTAGAAAAAGGCTGGAGGGATGGCCAGAAGGCATTACAGGATTCAGGGGGAAGATGCTGACATGGGGTGGGGGCAGTGCGATGAAAAGGAGGGAACAGATTAGACCCAATGTGGTTCTTAAACTTCCCTTTAATCATCAGCTGCAAATCTTTGATCTTCTCCACAGAGAGAAAAATGCACATGGGCATGTATACAAATAGAGTTTCACAAGGCCTACCCTTCATCATTCTCTTCAAGAGAGTGGGGTACAGACCTGGGCTCTGGGGGTCTCCTGAGACACCTGTCCATGAGCCCTGCCTCGTAGGACTTCAAGAAGGGAGAGCACATGTTAGGCGGGGCTGATGAGGGAAGGCCCCACAGAGGAAGTGGTACACGAACTGGGACCATAGATCAGGATGGGGAAGGCACTTCAGATGGCAGGCTTTTGGCATTGTTTGTGTCTTCATGAACTGCAATTGGGCTTCATAAAGCTTGAATCTCAAGAGCAATTGCTTCTCAGAGTCTACCTCAAAACTCGTCCTTGTTATATTATGTGATAGTGCATGTGAAACTGCTAGCATATTGCCCGATAGGTAGAGGTTAGTCAATATTAGTTCCTGTTAAACACATCAGAATACAGAAAAAAGCAATGAGATGTGTTGATGTTTCTCCAGAGTGATGGAGTTTTATTTGATAGGGATGGCTTAATTCTATCAGTAGCCCCAAGAGTTAGGAATACAAACTGGTCAAGAGCAGGCCTGAAAAGTTTAGCATTTCTGGACCACACTGTCAGCAATTACAAAGTTTCTCCTTTGTAAGATTGAATGTCACAGTACATGACTCCTGGAAGTGACAGAAGTTGTTCCAGCTGCCATGCTGAGCCACACTGAAGTCAGATGTTTCTCCCATTTGCATTGTAAATCTAATAAAGTGCTAATTTGGAGTGTAATCATAGTAAAGCAGTAAAATGGATTTTTTTTGATTTTTGTTATTTTAAGAGTTTTAACACATATTTAGATCATGGAACTACCTCCACAATCACAATTCAAATAGTTTCATCACCCTAAAATCTTTTGTGATATGCCCTTGTATTCATATTCCCTCTCCATCCCTAACCTTTGGCAACCACTGAGCTGTTGTCCATCACTATAGCTTTGCTTTTCCAGAATGGTACATAAATGGAATCATACAGCATGCTACCTTTTGCTATCTTTCACTCAGCATAACGTCTTCGAGATTCATCCTTGTTTTTGCATGTATCAATAGTTCGTTGTTTTTTGTTGCAGAACAATATTTCATTCCATTTGATGCCACACCAGAATTTGATGAGTGGTAGTTTTTTAAATCTCAGTAGCACGTGGAGTCTGAAACTATATTAGTGGATTTTCATACTGTGTTACATTAAATGCATTGATCTGTCTGTATTTTGAATGGATCTTTTAACTATGCCTGATTCTGTAACTTCCTGCATTGGTTATGTGAAGAACATTGGTTTTCTGGAATATGAAGATTCTCTAAATGTTGATATATTTCCTTATATAATATCAAAAAATCACATTTATTGATCTCATCAGTCTTATCAGAAAAATCTTTAGGTATTGGGAGGCCATCAAGCTCACAGCGGTGAATACTAGTTATCCAAAATCTTAATTTTTACTTGAAAGCTTGAATTTTATAACTGACAAAAAAATACTGTTTCTCTCAAAGTGATCTATTCACTTCCTTTATTTTTAAATGTCTGCCAAATAGCCAAATCTTAATAGCTGTAGTTTACCTGCTAGTCACTTTTCTGAGTGAACATGGTATTCCATGAAAAAGGTAGCTAGTTCAGCTCACAACTCAATCACTCAGGGGTTTTTTCTGGAGACAGTCATGATACTTCAGTATACAGCAGAGGGTACTTTGCGCATACTTCTCATTTTGCCACACAGAATATGCAAAAGACATTTACTAAATGGTTGAGATTTAATGAAATTAATCATTTTTACTACTTCATCAAGGACATTCTTAAGAGAAATTTCTCTTTCTTTTTCTTTTTCTTCTTTTTTTAATTTTGAGCATATGGTAATGAAGACAAGAATTGTAGGTTTGGTACCTTTGCTTTCATTAGTCCGAAGACACCAGCAGTCTTACACACTATTGCTTTTGTACCGTCAGTGCAAATGTCAACACAGTGAAGAAGACAAATAAAGACTTGGGGTGATTATGAAAATAGTTTTGACTTTTCAGACCTTCTGAGGGTGTCTCAGGACCCCTCAGGGTTTACAGACTGCACTTGGAAAATTGTTGGCTTGGCTTCATTTTGGTTCAAAGAAGAATAACTATGATCAATATGGAAAATAGAGCCTATGAGGGAAAAAAAAAGAAAGAAATAGGGTTGTGTAGACAGGAGAAGACACAGATAATGGAGTGGCTTGGTTCATGTCTTCAGGTGTATGGGTTAGTTGAAGATCACTTGTTCTCCATGTTTGGGGATGTAAATGAAACTAGGGAAAGAACATTATTGACCGTAAGGGAGGATAATTTGTCTTATGACCTAGAGATCTTCAAACCAGAATCCTATTTACTCTCCTGAAACATTTACTATTTCAAATGTCCGAAAGTAGAAGACAAGATCAAATGATTTCTTCAGGTTCCTCCAAGTTCAAATCTTATGATTTTGCAGTCCAAATGATGTGTGGCTTATAGTATCTCTAAGTATAGCTGTTTTTGTTGCAGACTTTTTTCAAACCAAAGCTTTCAATATTTCTGAAAACTCAATTCCATTCTAAATCAGTCTTCAGTTTTATATGGTCTCTCAGAGCCGTTTGCAAGATGCTGTTCTTATAACTTGCAAGTTAGAATTGAATTCGACTTTGACATAGGCAGTGATGCTAAGGGAGCCACATGCTGTTCACACACATGGTTAGCATTAAGGGGACAGATAATCATTAACAGTTATGAGACATTCTTCTCACATTCATCGGAAGCACCTCAGGACATGAGAGCCTCTGGTCATTGTCCATTCTGCACTGCGGCTCCTGGGACGAAAGGGTGCAGACTTTATTTGGCTCACCACCTTTGAGCATTGAACAAGATTTGCCCTGGCCGACAGGATTTCCCTACAGGGGCAAGTAGGCTGTAAATTGATTTTTTGATTCCTCTCTACCTTTGAATTTAAGGACTATATCATAGAATTAATTAAAAGTATCACAAATAGATTCTGAATGTTTAGGGACCACAGAAGTTCAATTTTGTTGTGTGCACATGTAACATAATGCCTTTGGGGGAGAAAATCTAAATGTTATTTTATATTTATAAAATGATCATTTCCGAGGGTCCATTTCTGCTTCAGGAAAAATCCTGTGATTTGTCCCTTGAAGTTATAAGCTGAGGTACAGCTGCAGATAAAAGTTATATCTCATTAGAAAAGAAGCTTTCAGAGTTATCAAGGTCTTGGAATTGAAACCGTAAATGCACCTCAGTCTGTGTAAAGAGACTTGGAGAAATGAGTTCTATTCCATTTGTTTTGCCTCTAGAAAAATGTAACTGCCTGGGGAAGGTTTAAGAAGGATAATTAAAAATGAGTGGCTGACATTGAAGTGGCAATAACTGGACTGACTAAAAGGATTAGGATGTTATTCCTTCAGGCTAGAAAAACAAAGGAATATGATTGAAGACTGTAAAATTTTGCACCATATGGCTAGGACCGAACACACCTGCTCATCAAGTCCCTAAAAAGTAACACTGAGGAAAACCTATGGAGTTCTAAAGAGGAATATAAAATACAATAATCTGTTTCCTCAATTTTTTAGCTATTGGTTTCAGATTCCATTGATGACCATTGCCTGAATTGGTTATTGCTATGTGGTAGTGAAATTGCAGCTTCCTATTTCTATCATTACTTTCATTTATTAGTTGGTTTGCCTGACTGTTCCTTCTCTCTCTGCCCTTAAAAAAGGCTTCATTTAGAATCACTATGTACTTATGGATACACTTTTTCCCCATTTTTAACACGATAATTTCATTTTACTTCCCCCAGGCCTTATTAAGGTATAATTGACAAAGATTGTATGTATTTACTGTGCACAATGTGATGTTTTGTTATCTGTATACACATTGTGAAATGATTAGATCAAGCTAATTAATATATCCATCAATTCATATACTGTTTTTTGTGGTAAGAACATTAACAATCTACTCCCTTGGCAATTTTCAAGTATACTATATATTATTATTAACTATAGTAATTATGCTGTGCAATAGATCCAGAGAACTCCATCCTAACTAAAACTTCATATGCTTTGGTCATTTTTCAATTCACTATTATTATAATCTATTCCTGTCCTTATTCATCTTCATGCTCAATTTATACCAAATTTGATCATCAACAGAAGCCCTTCTGAGTTAGCATATTCCTTTTTGACTTGTCCTTATCAGTTTGAGCATATCCTCTATGGCACATCCAGACATACATCCAGAGTCTTTAGGCCTATCCTGAACTTTCCTGTCCCAGTTTCCTTTTGGCAGGGAATGGTACTCAGAAACCCAGATCTGGGGACTAGGTTTGTTCATTGCTGCTGGAGTGTCATTGCTCCTAGGCCCTTCAGTGGATACCAGAATACACACACACACACACACACACACACACACACCGTAGTGTTATAGCTATATGATATAGTGCTGCTCTACTGCTACCATCATTTCATTACAGCATCACAGGGTCCTTCCCCTCCTGCCCCCATCCCATATTTACATGTTCATTCTCCCAAGTGAGAATCCTGGTACGCCATGGTCTCAACATTTTTATTTATTTCCTTGGCCCTACAACATATGCAAAACAGTTTCAGCTACATGCCGATACCGCCATCAACAACAAACTTACAGAATCAGGTTCAAAAATTCTCATATTTTTGGTCTTAGAATATATGTCTCTATATAGTCAGAATAGTTTTTAAAAATAAATATGTATTGATTAATTCTTTCTTTTTCTTCTCAAATCAATTTGCTGTAGTCTTAGGGTTTTTTGTTGTTTTAATTTGATTTTGTTGTGATAAGAACACAATATGAGAGCTACTCTCAAATTTTTCAGTGCACGACATAATATTGTTAACTATAGCCACAATGTTTTACAGCAGATCTCTTGAATTTATTCAACTTGCATAATTGAAATTTTATCATGTTTGTTTTTAATATAATCTATTGAAGAATCTATTTTCCAATGTTGTTGATTTAATCTGTTTTTAAATATGCAAACAAATGCTGCTTTTAAATGATAAGAAATCTAAGCGTTGCATTGCTAACTATACGAAAAATCTTGTCCAAATCCAGCATCATCATCGTGTGTAAGATCTATTTAGAAACTATTTAAAAAAGGAAAAGCATAATTATTTTTCCTTCTTTGTACTAACAAAGATTTAAACTTTTACTGCGTCTCTTGATTCAGGATCAGAAGTTTTTCCAAGCGTGCTAACACTACAATGTAGTATAGAGCAGTGGTTAACAAACTGTGTATGAAATTAGATGATCTAAGGGCAAGTCCTGGTCCCAACGCACCCCACATTTGCTAGTTACAATGAGGGCAAGCCTGTCATCCTTTCCCTGCCTTGCCCTCTGCATCCGTACAATCGGGGTACTGCAGACTTGAGATGACACAAAGCACTCGGCTCAATGTCTGATGAATAGTAAGTTGCAAATAAATATTACCTGTGACTTTGGTGGTGATGAAGTTAAATTTCGAAACTATATCCTGGATATCCAGGGTTCCTAATACTAAATTTAAAGGCTTTTGTTTTTCTTGATGACTGGGCTTTTTGTGGGTTTCAGGTTGCTTTTTGTTTTCTCTCTCTCTCTGTCTTTCTCTCTCTTCCCCTCTGAGTACTTTTGATGCACAAGGAAAAGTTATAGCTTAGCTAGAAGTTCTGGCACTGGGAATGACCTTGTCCTTGTTTTGAAGTATCTGAAAAATAAAAATAAAAATTCTTCCTGCAAAATCCCAGCCAGTTGCTGCTGGTCCCAGGGCAGGCTGTCTGTGTCAGGATGCCGAGCATTACTGCCTCTATAATCACTGAGGCATCTGCCAGAGATCTCATGGCTGAAAACTAGGTAGGAAAGTCTGTATTATATCTAATAATAGCTCTGGAAATTTTCCCGAAATGCTTGCCGGCAACTCCCAGACTTGACAGGCACAGCATACTATAACTAAAGCAAGTACATCATTCCTACTCATTGCTAGTGAGTGTGCTATAACACCAACCAAAATAATAGCTAGAAACCATTTGCTGTGACTTCTTTATGCTCTTACTTGTAGTGCTCTTGGGTTACAGCCAAGAGTGGGCTAGATATATTTATACAGATGCTGTATTTTTAATACAAAACCAGCTTTTTGTAAACCATAGATTCACATGAACTGTCCATTCCACCAATGCAATAGAAGAAAAATTATATTGACACTATAACTCTTATTTCACTTGATTATTTTCAAGACAGTGCAAAATTATGGTATGTTTGCATTCGTGTGGAGTGTTTGATAAAGAATATGTAACAGGCAGGGAAAGCGCTGGCTTCTTTATGTGTGTACTGGAGACCCCTAGGGATGGGGCCAGAGAGTCACAGAATTACACTATAAATGCTCGAGGAAATGCGAAAATGTTCTAGAGAGAAAGGTTAAAATGTTTTGATTAACAGTTGGAAAAGACAGAGCAGTGAGGTGATGATTCTCTTAGGATGGAAAATTACTGTGAAGCCAATAAAGTTTACACGTCAGACCCCTGACTTGTATTGTCCCTTCCGAGGCCCTGGGAGGGCCTGAGAAGTGTGTGCATGTGGTCATATGTTTTTGCAATATTTGCTAAAGTAAGCCGTTTTGACCACAATTGGTAAAAACCACTGTTTTCTTCCACTGCAACTTCCCTTTCATCTCACTTTTCCTCGTGTTGGCTGGTACTGGAGATAGCTTTGGGCATAGGAGACCAAAGGTTGGAGATACATTTACTCCAAGTTTAGTGCCATGTATTAACACATAAGTTCTGCAATCACTTCTGATTAAGCTGTTGCCAGCCATCACAGGGAAGGAATGACTTCTAGATCCTACCACTCAGCTAACACTCCTAGCAGGGCCAGAGGCTGTGCTGTGTTATTAACGTGTCCTATACAGTACCCGGTCCTGGGGGTATATAGTCAGTAGAAGAGAAATAATGATTGAAATGTATAGAACCAGAAACTTTCTGTGGAAAATTCTTTCTAATCACCAGACATGTGAACTTGTAACTGGATGATTTCATTCTAATTGATCCTTAATCAAAATGTAAGTTCTCACCTATCAAAAATATGCTAGATAACATACTGGTGTATACAATTATAAATGCATCATACATTTTTTTTCTTTTTGAGGAAAGAGACTTAAAACAGAATTTATAAATTTTATAATATTTTATAGAATTTTTAAAATTGTATATGATAAATTTCCCAAGAAGGGCACAAACCATAGTAGTCCTACAGATAAGAGTATGTTTGTGTAAGTCACAAGTTTTAATGCATTCCAACTATCAAAAATTCAAGTCTGATCAACCACACTAGAGAAAAGACTGAGTTATCTTTCCGGTTTCTCTATAAAGTAATATCATATAATCATTATCACATGAGAAGGAGATCAAAAGGTAGGCAACCAAAAAATCTAGGAGTAACATAGAAGTGTGTCAGGGAGTAAATGTATAAAATATACGATTTTTCACATTTTGTGATTTTTATGGTTTTCTTTTTAATCTTTTTTACATTTATAATTTGCTTCAAGCGATTTTTTTCTTCAACCTAAATAAATATTCACTTTCTTGCTTAATTCTGTGTTTGTAATTTCATATTAATTTTCTAAAAGAAGGCACCCCACAGATTTTGACCTCAGGTCTCTCGAAAATCTGAATTTGCCCAAACCTCTACTCATATATAAAGTGTGCATACAATTTAATCTTATAGGTGGTCACTCATTCATATGCTTAAGATTATCAATAATGAGTTAGGTTATGAGTAAAGATTACACTGTATACATTTAACATGACAGATCCTGTAATAAGTTGGCAACTTTTGCTATAAAAAATAAAACTTTAGATACTGGCTGCCAGTACTGTGTACCTCATCTGTATTCCATGAGTACTCTGAGTGTTCTGGTTGAGAATCTCTCCTGAGTAAGACACAATCAGCTTAAATGGTGGGCAGAACCATTTTCCATTACAAGAAATCAGACTCCTCAGAAAAATGTCTGTTTCTAGGACTGGGTCAGGAAATATATATTATAAAAGTCTGGAAGATACCAGAAAGAAAGGAAGCTATCAAAAACAACTGAGGCCATGTCAAAAAGGCACAGGAAATAATTTGAAAGAATCAAAAAGAATACCAACTGTAATTTATTGAAATGCATCAAATATTAAAATCCACAAGTGCACAATGATAGCAAAAAGAAAAAAATGCTTTTTGATCATCTTTGAAGGATTTGAGGGCATAAACTCATTTCATAAACTGGTTGATAAAGGAAAAGAAAACATTTCTCCCATCTTTCCTTTACAAACTGTTATTCAGGTTAACCAAATAGTTGATAAGAAAAATGTATGCTCTATAGAAGAATTCTAGCCCATACATGCAGAAAGAATAAAAGAATTAAACCATCACTGTTTCATAATCCTTTTTGAAATAATAAATCTAGGAAATGATCATCAATTGTTGCTGAATTGTTGCTGATGGGGAATTTTTATGAGATGGGTTAGGCTGGGAACACCAAAACTCACTAATTACAAGAAGAAAGACAGCAGATATTATGCATCTTCTTCTTTTTTTCTTTTTCATTTCAGCATATTATGGGGGTACAGATGTTTAGGTTATGTATGTCGCCCCCCTTCCCCCCCCACGTCCAAGCTTCAAGCGTGTCCATTCCCTGGATGGTGTGCATCACACTCTTTGTGTATGCATATGTCCGTCCCCTCCTCCCCCTCCCCGCCCAACATCCAATGAATGTTATTCTTATATGTGCACTTATGTGTTGATCAGTTAATACCAATTTGATGGTGAGTACATGTGGTGCTTATTTTTCCCATTCTTGGGATACCTCACTTAGTAGAATGTGTTCCAGCTCTATCCAGGAATATACAAGAGGTAGAATTTTATATGAGAGGGAAAACAATCTCCATTCTGTTTAGGTCACTATTATTTTGGATCTTCATTACTTTTGGCTGAATGAATCTAACTGATACATGTGGTCAAAGCTATTATCTCAGGGCAGAGCTCTCATTCTTAAGTCAAATATGTATGATAACTAGCCTTGATAGAGACTATGGATGAGCAGAGGATGTCTATGGTCCCTTGAGATGAGCCTGAGATTGAATCCTGGAGACTGGTCTTGGAAACATCAAAACTCGGGAAACTGCTATTCTTTAAACTGCAGATTTTTGTTTTCTAAAATATGGAGATTTTAATTCATCTTTGGTATAGAAATTTTTAGTTAGAGGAACATACATATGACATTAAGGATTTTCTGTCTCTGTTTCCTTCATTCTTTTTACTTCCTGGCACTGGTTGAAAAGTGGTCTTTGAGCACAGGATAGTGATGTGTGCTGTTAGAGACAAGCAAGGAATATCTGGTGTGTAGATGATCAACTACGAAGAATTTGAAAAACCCAAACTACAACAATGGAAGAACCAGGAAGAAAGGTATCTATGGCTTTGATCTGGGGGAAAGCAGGGAAATTAGCAGGCCAGGAGTAGAAGGGTAGAACAGGGAAGCTGGAGAGAGATCAGGTAGAGAGAGGATATTCTAGTGCTCCTCTGAGGCTGACTCTGTGGATTGAAAGTGACCAGGAAAAGTGAAGAGATAATTTGGATGACTTTCTGTGAGTGTTGCTGAGAGACCAACAAGATGCTTGTTTTCAATACTGTATGGTATTCATCTGTCCTATGTTTACCCAGTACCGAGGGCCATAGGAACGGGACTGCATAGAGCAGAACCTTTCTCATAGAATGGACATGTTTGTGGCGGTGTGGCTGGGGGATTGCTTAGAAAGAAACTAGCCTGTGGGTAAAATGAGAACTTGGGGGTAAATGTTTTTAAATACCTTGATTTAGACTATCTTGAGGAGGAAGAACTATTGCTTATTGTTAGAGAAAGATGTGTGTGCTCTTGTTCGGGGTTTTGTGCCAGGAGATGAATGAACGGTTTTCTTTGGGGCTCAAGGGACACAGCATGGCACAGAGTTCGAGGAAGAGGGACATTCTCCCACCTCAGTAGGGAAGCTGGCATCCTTCTCTTTCCCATCTGAGCACTTTCAGCACCAGCATCCTTGGCAAGAACCTTGGAATTCATACAACCAGTACCACCTGCAGTGGGGACTGCTCTTGAGTAGCTCCACAAGTCCTGGAGAGTGAGAGCCAGAGCAAAAGTAGAAAACATGACAGACACTTGGTGAAAAATGAAACTGGACAACTGGTTTATGGGCATGTGAGGCACCATTTTGAGGATCTCCCAAAGAATTGGGGACATTTTGGAGAGGGGGAATTGGGATTCTTACTGAGACAGTGGGTAAGGGAAGGGGCTAAGGGTCATCAAAATCTGGGCGTAGGGTGAGTCATAGGTAGCAGAATGAGGATTCATCAGAACAGTGGACTTAAGGTTTTTCAGGCAGAGGGAAGAGTCTGTGCCAAGCTCCAGAGAAAAGTGGGAGCACAGTGCCTTCTGAGAGCTCACAGTGTGCGGAGCTCTATAGGGGCATGTGGGGATTGGCGTATTGACAACTGTGCAGCAGACACTGAGTTTATACAGAGGCCAGTAACAAAGCCAACTTAATGGCTTACCTCTGAGCTCCTTTTAGGGATCAGAATTCTGAGGAGACTTTGAAAGAGTTTTCATTTTTAAAATCAAAGAGAACCAGGCTTAAGTCGATAAATCTTCTTATTTAGATTTTAAAATATGAGGTAGGGTTTTGATAGCCAAAGAATTAAAATTCTCCCTTTTGGCACCACAGTATTTTTATTCAGTTATCAGTCCTTTTTTCATTCTCAGACCAGCAAATTTCCTCTAATATACAAATGAAAGCAGTTTCAGTTAAATACTTCTACCTCTGAGCCATTTCTTTTGATACGACATTTCTGCAGACGCAACTGTTTCACAAAGGACAAACCTGAAAGAATATATATATATATTTTTAAAAAACAGCACTTTTGTGTGAGCTGGCACATTTAAGAATGAAAAAAATGGGTTATAGGGCTTTTGAAGTGGGTGGAAAGAGCATATATTATAGTCTTGTGTACCATTTTGAAGAATGACAAGCAGCTTAATTTTAATACACTGAGTTGACCCTAGAATGATAAAAAACATAAAAGCCCATTTTGATTTATAACTTGAGTAGATAGGTCGTGAGATAATTAAGAGTATTGGCAACATCAGAAACTACCTGGTTTTCGTTCCTGCAACCCTCTGCCTGCCTCAGGAGCCTTCCAGATATACAAAACAACCCCAACTTTTGTACAAATAGGTCTTATAGGTCTTAGAAAATTCTAATTGATTCCTGAGAATCCTTCCAGTTCTATATATGGAGTGACTTGCATTTGATAAAAAATGGCTCTTACTAGGGACATAATAGTAATAGTAATCACTATCTCGAAGAGATATCTGCACCCACCATGTTCATTACAGCATTATTCACAATAGCCAAGATATGGAAACAACCTCAATGTCCATCACAGGATGAATGGGTAAAAAAAATATGACATATGTATATAAAGGAATATTATGCAGCCTTAAAAAGAAAGGAAATTCTGCCATTGGCAACAACATAGATGAAACCAGAAGACATTATATTAAGTGAAATGAACCAGACACAGAAAGACAAATACTGCATGATCTCACTTGCATGTGGAATCTAAAAAAAGTCTACCTCATAGAAAGAGAGAGTAAAAGGGTTACCAGAGGTCCTGGTAGGGGTGGGGAGGATGTGTGGAAAATGGGGAGATGTTGGTCAAAGGGTGAAAAATTTCAGTTA
>CAUYSK010033002.1:0-44514 GCA_963575035.1 Avahi laniger
ATGGATACCATGGAGTTCTACTCAGCCATCAAAAACAGTGATGATCTAGCACCTCTTGTATTATCCTGGATAGGGCTGGAGCCCATTCTACTAAGTGAAGTATCACAAGAATGGAAAAACAAGCACCACATGTACTCACCAACAAATTGGTATTAACTGAGCAACACTTATGTGCACATATAGTAGTAACATTCATCGAGTTGTCAGGCAAGTGGGAGGGGTGTATTAACACCTAATGGGTGCAGTGCACACCATCTGGGGGATGGACATGCTTACAATACATTACCTCTGCACTCAGCTACCTCCTCACTACTTTCAAGGAAGTTTAGAACTCTTACGGAACTTTTTTGGAGTTCATGAAATATGGTAATTAAGGGATATTGCAATCAAACTATGAATTGTCTTTCAGTGATTAAACATCAAAAAATTTAGGATGAATTTAATGGAGCAGAAAACAGAGCAGGAGAGAATGGAGAAATAACAAGGATAACATTTAATTCCTTCTGAAATTATTATTAATAGCACCAAACCCTATGCCTAGGACATAGCAGACATTAAATATGTATTTCTGAAAGTCACCTGAACTGTGCTTATAGCCATCTAAAATAATGAGGTTATAATAAAAATCTAGTTTATCAAAAGTCCACGATAAAAGGTCACCCTTTAAGTTTCCTTTTCAATAAGTTAAATGGACTTTTTTTCAAGAGCTTCCTGGCAAAGCCATGACATCACCAGTGAGGTCTGTGTGATTTATCTAAGCTGCATTTCAATTGTGCTGTCCCCAAACTGTAGCCAAAACAGGCTGTCTTATTCCCTGAGGTATGGCCAAGGCTTGGAAACCCTGAGCATACACACATGCAAATCTCAAGGGGAAAAAAGAAATACGCTTAAACCTTTAAAGAACTTATATGTGTTTAGATCTTCAAAGTTGTTTGGTTTTATGGTAAACAGGAGAAGACAATCTGGAGAGAAGGAGATGTGTGTGCACATGCTTCAATAAAGATGGCAGGTTTATTCCTGGAAGAATCCAGAGAATTATGAAAGAAGACTCAGATATTCACAAGACAACTTATCTAGATATGAATTCTCACTAGTGGAAACCATCGTCTACCTCTGCTTATAGTGCTTGATCCTGTTGAGAGAAGCAACAATCAATTATGACTGTGTAAACCCTGGTGCAGAGCGGTGGTCTAGGGGTCGGGGTTGTCCAATGTTCCACTAACCTTCGGTGTGATCTTGAGCAGGCTGTTTTTCTCCTCTGGACCTCTGTTTTCTCACCTATCATTTTTCTGTAATAAAATGATTTTATATTTACTATATTGCCTGGAAGAGGAACTAATCCATGAGAGGTATTTAACAGGTGTATGCTTTCATTCCTTCTTTATATTTGACAATAATGCATGCTCCTATTTCTATATGATATCACAGGCTCAACTACTTCACCTACCTGGTGAACTTCAGGCAGAATTTTTCACATAAAGTGAGCCTGGAAACCAACCAACAAATGAAATAAACATGTTATAACATGGCCCTTGAATATCTCTGCAGCCTCATCATTTGCAACAACTTCATAGTTTTCTTATTGCAAGCTATCTGTGATTCTCCAAATAGATCATGCATTGCCAAGACTCACACCTTTAGTTTTGCTGTACCCTTTGCAGGAGTGTTGTTTTTCCTACCTTCTCAGCCTAAAGAATTGCCAGATAAAATACAGGGCACCTAGTGCAATTTGAATCGCAAATAAACAAAAGATAGTATTTTAGTATGTCTCAAATATTGCATGAGACAATCTATTTTTCTTTGCTAATTCTGGCAACTGTACTGGCCTGGTTAGCACCAAATGATCTTTCAAAACATAGGTCAAATATTTCCTCATCTATGTTCCTTCTTTAATCCTGTCCTTTCTTCTCTTTTCCATGGAGTTTAGTACCCTTTCCTTCTGTGTTCAATGGTCCTTGGTCCAGATTTTCATTATGGTACTTACATGCTGTATTACAGGATAGCAACATCTGTGTTTACCTGTATCCTCATCTTTCCTTTCTTGTTCCCCACCTGACAAAAGAGAATGAGGGCAGGTTGAGGGATCTACTATATCCCTTGACTTTTGAAAGACGGAGTCTTTCCATTTGTGTTCTGAATCTCTTTTTATACTTCTTTAAAAAAATGCCCCCACCCCCCGGCCTGGTTTCCCCCTTACCTTTTTGTCTGCTGCATCTCATCCTCTTTGCAGACACCTCTGCTTTCTTCAGAGAATTCAGGTTTTCTTTTTCAGGGCTGGGGGCTGTTTTTTTTTTTTTTCTTTGTTCCTTTTCTCTCTCTTATTTTTTCCTTTTTCCTCTCTTTTGTCCTCTCTTCCTCTCTTCTTATTCTGCAATCTGTCTTTTCAAGATCTCTCAGCCAGTCCCACAATTGTATTTCCAGCCCAGATTCTTTGTTTGCACTCTAGACATGTACATATGACAGTCTACTTGACATTTCTGCTTGGCTACATTGCAAGCATTTCAGGCTTCGTACCAAAAAGAAATCTCTTCATCTCTTTCCCAACTTCCCTCCAAGCCGACTGTCCTGCTGCAGCTTTTCCATGTTTCCCAGCCCAGCAGGTCATGCCTCTGCTGACACAGCGACTCAGGCCAGTACCCTGAGGGCCAGTGCTCCCATTCTCCACCTCTCCCTATGCATCCTCCGGGTCTTGGCCCTTCTATCACTTCCTGAACTGGGACCCATTCTCTTATTACATACATACTCACCAAATGTCTTATGCTTCTTCATATTACTTAGAACAATTGACATAATATATATAGTTGGGTGGTTATGCCTTCCACTTTTGAAGCTTCTTGAAGTGAGAATTATGTCTATTCTATGTATTATATCTCCACTGCTTAGGATATTGTTTGACTCAAATTATGCTCAATGAATATAAATTTGATGTCCAATTAAGAAGTGACAATATGCTTGCATTTCTTCTTCCTTAGGTTATGAGCCATTTGAGATCATATCCCTAAAGTGTAGCACAGGGGCTGGAACCAACCCTTATCTGCGTTAAGTATCTACATACCTGATGTTCTTTGCATTAATGTCATAACGGTTAAAATGAAGACTTTGGTGTTCAACGGACACGGATTTAAGTCTAATTTTGCAACTAATGTGACTGTGGTCAAATTACTTTACCTTTTAAACCTTATTTTCTGCATTTGTGTATGGAGGATAGTAATAGCTATTTCATAAGACTGTTATAAAGATAAAACAAGAGACATATTAAGTTCTCAAGACTCTTGGTGCATAGCTCATTAAATGTGATCATTATGATTTTATTATTTGTTTTGTCAGAAATCCCTCAACTCTCACCCAACTCCACCCTATTTTAGGTAAGAGTGCAATTATAC
The DNA here is from genome assembly GCA_963575035.1 of Avahi laniger. Classification (NCBI taxonomy): domain Eukaryota; kingdom Metazoa; phylum Chordata; class Mammalia; order Primates; family Indriidae; genus Avahi; species Avahi laniger. The sequence goes on from CAUYSK010033002.1 coordinate 3,384, forward strand.
AATGATAATGTCAAATTATTTTAAAATCAAGAAAATGTCTAAGGGGGAAACAGAAAATCAGACAACCAAAGATATTCATCAAATTCTCATCTACAAGTGGCAAAGAGGGAAGACCTCTTCTGAAATTGAAGAACTTGCTTTCTTTAAAAGCTAATGTGTTAAGAATGGAGAGTTCAAGGGAAATAAATGATGTGACTTTTCCATAATAACAACTCACATTTTCCCCATAACTTTTGAAGATTTATTGAAGGAAGATATTGGCCATTTAAGGGCTTATTTGTCTAGAAAAGGCAGCGGGGGGATTAAACTCAATGTTACTCATGGATGGGGGTGCGTCGCACTGTTGAAATGCAGTGTACTATTGAAATTCTCAAATGCCTTATCAGAACCATCAGTCCATGTAAAGCCCCAACATCAACTATAAATACATGAGAGATTTTATTCTATTTACTATTTCCAAGCAGGCCAAAAACAGCTTCAATTTAAGATGGTTTTATGCTTCCACATTTGGGCTATAGCAGTCTGTGAAAACAAACTGAGGAGCAATTTAAAAACAAAAAAAATCTCTAAATCTTATGCTTCCTTTTGAAGAAAAACAGTGAGATTTGGGTAGAGAAATTGATGAAGGTGGAGAACAAAATTTAATCTTTTTTTTTTTTTTTTTTTTTAGCAAGCACCTCATGCACTGAGTTCACTGGGAGCTTTCATAAGCGTCTCACTTAATCCTCACTATGATCCTGAACAATGAGTGGTACTCTTCTTATGTTGTAGATGGAGAAGCCAAATTTCAGAAAGGTTAAGCTCAGGACTGGCTGCACAATTTGCAAGGCCCAGTGAAATGTGAACATTTATGGCCCCTTCTTCAAAAATTATTGAGAATTTCGAGATGGCAGTAGCAGAACATTAAATCCAGCACGGGGCTCTTTCAAACATGAGACCTTGTGTGATTATGCAGGTCACATGCTCATGAAGCTGGTCCTAGTCAGTCAACTCACTTATGTCACAGAGCTGATAAATGGGAGAGTCCAAGGTTACTAGACAGCCATTTAAAATTTAAGCTATGATTTCTCCTCCTCTAAAACTCCGAAGTCTGTTAATCTTCTCCTTCCTGTTTATTCCCAGTTTAGCTGTCTAGACTTCTCTTGTTCCATTTGATGAAAAACCTTTTGAATTTTCAAAATTTGATCCTTTGTTTTTCCACATCAAGCCTTAGAAGCGAGTGCTGATCCCTGATGGCTGACTTGGGCAATATCCTAATGTCCCTTTTCTATCCTGCTCATCGATTTCTCAAGGTGTGTTTTTACGTCAGCCTGTTCCTCCTGTGTCTCGGACAGGAGTCAGAGGTTGTCTTTGAGAATTGGTAACCCACAGAAAGTAGCCTCCTAGATGGTTACAGCCAATAGCATTCTTATTGGGTGTCAGTCCTACTCTAGAACCATACATCTTTGAAACAGAAGTAATTCTAGTGATCACTGATTCCCTAATCCCATTTCTGTTCTGAGGTTGTTGTTTTGCATCATTTTATCTTTGCTTTACAATTGGCAAAATAGGGCCCAGAGGAATCAATAAGTAGCCCAAGGTCATAGAGGACACTAATGGCACATCTGGGGCTAGAATATAAGTGTCTTAAACTGGAAACATGAGATTGTTTGTAAAGAGTGAATAATTGCTATCCAGTCATCTCTTCCTTGGTCCTTTAAACAAATATTTTAAGAGTCAGATACGTTTTCAGGTTAACAGATAGCCACGTACAAAAGTAAGAATTCCACCGTGCCTAACAGCCAAGACCATGAGAAGACAAGGTATCCCATTCTATGCCTTTCACCCTGCAACATAGAAAGATGCCACCTGGGTCATCTTGGATGGAATGGTTACCCCTTAAAGGCTAATGTGTTACTTGTATGCTTAAAATCTTGGCTCAGGTGGCCTATGTGATTATAGAGCTTTTTCATGACAGTCCGGTGTCTCTGAAATTCTCATTAACTGCTGTTTGGAAAGACATCAGTTGCTGAAAATAAACAGGAACTAAAAAATGCAAGCTGTCCCCTGTTCTTAGGAAAAGCTAGCTGTGCAAACAGCTCCCTACCCATGAGGGACTGTACAGTGCCAGGTAAAGGGTGACTCATTGGATTTCAGAATCTTCTGTCTCTTGGGTGAGCAAGCACTGAGACTGTTTAAGATATATTTTAGTGTTCTCTGTAGGTGTTACACTATATGGAGACATGCCCTTGCTCTTAATGGTTTTACCATAAAATCCTGACTGTATTCCCACAAGCAACCCTGATATAAGTAATAGCAGCAGCCATACAATAGGTTCATGTTGAGTTTCTCGTCTGATGCCAACTCATGCTATGAATATAAAATCTGATCACTTGGTTATATCCAGCAGTCCATAATTTATAGAGTAAATCTCAGGGACATCTAATTCAAGCCAATCCTCTTGGCAACCTAATTCATCCCATAAGCATTTATTGAGTTAATACTATGCCAGTCCCTGTGCTAGAATTTAGGTAGACTGTCCCAGACAGTCTAGAGCTCATGGCTTTGCTGTTCCAGGCCCATGACTTTGCTAACAATTCCCAGTGCATCCAGGAAGCCTTCTTTTCTTCTCTGAATTTAACATTAATCTGTACCATTCACTGGATCCTTGAATTCTAGACTGGGTTGAAAGATCAGCCAGCCCCGTGTTTCATAAAGTGAGGAATGTGTACAATCAGTGGTGTGCAAGACGGTTTGGAGGAGTAAATCAATAAACTTTAAAAACGTTAATAAGTGAACGCTACACCATATAGTGTGATGACAATTATGATGTAAATGTGCCAAGATCTAAGCCTATTTCACTTACTGGATAATGTTAAAGGTGCTAGTGATAAATGATTCACTCGTATTTATGACAAACTTCTCTAATCCAGAGGCTGTGTGATGAGAGGTCATAGGCATCCACTTGGATTCCTCAGATTTCCTCCCTCTCTTGGGGTCCTGTTGTCCCTTCCTTCCTTTGTGCACTTCAGATTTCACTTGTCAGGAGAGCCTTCCTGGTGGGGACAGCATATAAAATGATGCAATATCTATAATCTGATAAATCCCAAATACATTTCTCAACCTGGGACCATTAAATACATCAAACTATCTATGCAATGTCTCTACTTGGGTATCTAATGCACATCTTTGTGCAGCCTGCTCCCAGTCCCTGGGCGCCAGTTGGTGAGTAGTAGAGACTGAAATCCAGATAGATCTACTTAGAGGAAGGGGTGCTTTTCTTTTGCAAAAATACAATTCTGTTAAGTCAAGTCATGGGCTCTTGGGGCTTCATCCAGCCAGAGGTGCTTCCTTTTTCTAATTCTGCACAGAGAAGGGGTCTTTCTCGAACTCACGCAAAGATATCCTATCAGTTAGTAGCAATCTTTCCTTTAAGCAAGAGCTATCCTGATATGTCTGGGAAACTGAAAGAAATTTTGCATGGCTGTAGAAGCTAGAAGTGGACAATAAGGCTGCAGCCTCATTCTTGAGAACTTCTACATCTTTTCATCTTCTTTTTTGTATTCAACCTTAAGTTGAAGTATCTTGAAGGACGTGATCTTGCTTTAGTCGTCACATACGGCATAGCCACTAAGGAAATTTTGCTAAATGAATGAACAGATATGGTCCTGGCAAATCTATTAGAAGTGGACAATAGCAGTTTATACAAAACAGATCATGGGGGGTGGGAGGGTTGTGCATATGTCTATACATGTATATACATATTAGTTATACATAGATATAAACGATTATTGAAACAAAGTACAGTGAGCCATGAGAGGGCTTATTTTTCAAATATGATTTAAAAATACTGGTTAAGACATAGTGGATGACTTTAAGGAGCTCACCATTGAATGTGGATAAAGGTGCACAGACAGAGGAGGGAAATAGTCATACTTAGAGCTAGAATGAAAGTTAGAATGAGTTCTTGCTTGCTATGGACTGACAGAGGAGAGAGTTTATGCAGGCTGGAGAATAAAAAAAAATCTTCTTCAACAATTCGAGTAACTTTAGAAGAATAAATAAAAGTGACTTTCTTTTTATCAGCAGTATGGAGGATTAATACCTCTGAGAGAGAGATGTCTAAAATGCTGGGGAAGGGTACTTTTTTCCTAGGGACATCTGCTGATAGCTGGTAGCTCAGAGTTTGAATTTTAAAAAGTCACAAATGGTGTCACAGGAGAGAGATCCTGAGGTCCAAGGAAGTTAGAACATCAGATTGGAGACCCTTCATAAATCTGAAATTCCCAAAGTAGAGAACATCAGTAGCTGCACTAGAGAAAAACCTGTCTTTTAGAGACATGGAATGGAGCTATTTGCTTCTCTTTGTCTTGGTTCTGAGAGGAAGGAAAAAAAAAATCCTTTAAAACTTCCCAACCACAATCTCACTCTCATCCAGGTTTAAAGCTATAATTCAGACATCCTTTGTGGTGTAAAAAATCTCAAGCTGGAACTTTAAAGTTCTTCTGGATTGGCAATTCCTCTAGACACCTTACTATGAAAAATGCACCTTCAATATAGGTCTTAAATATTTCCTACAAATATAGACCAATGAATATGAACTCACACAAAAAAATCAGAAAGCAAAGAATAATGGTACTACAAAGAAGACTCAGGAGAAATATCAAATAATCATATGCAAATGACTACTTATATCAAATATAAAATGTAAATTACTTATGTTTCTTATGTTTTTAAAAAGAAACAAAAGAAACATCAATAAAAATTGAGAACTTATTAAAAATAGCCAGATCGATTGGGTAGAGGACCAAAAATTATAGAAATAAAAATATGATCATTGAAATTAGGACTACATTGGATGTGTTAACATCAGTTAGATAGAGCCGAAGAGAGAAATGGAGAATTGAAAGGACAATGTAAAGATATTAAACAGAATAAACTGCTGAAACACAAGAGAGAAAATACACAGGGATGAGGAGTTGTGCCATGGAGTTATTTGCACCTCTTGGCAATGAATGATAGATTAGCAGGCCCAATATATGTTTAACTACAATTCTATAAATAAAGAGAAAAAATGGCAATAGGCGTTAATCAAAGAGGTAGTGAAAGTTCAGTTAATCCTATGTAGGAAGACCAACAAACATACAAAATAGACAAATGACAGTAAAACCTACAGTGATATAAGAAACTATACCTGTATCAATGGCAAAATATATTCTTAAATTATGACAGAAGAATGAAACAGTTTAATTCAAAGGCATGAAATTTAGATTGACTGCTAACTTTAATCTACAGAAAGGGGAGTATAGAATACTTCAAATTTCTGAAAGAAATCAACCTAGAATTGCATGTCCAATAAAACTAATATTAAGAACAATACTAAAAAAAGACTTCTTCAGATAAACAAATAAGTGAATTCACTACCATTACTTGAACAATTATTTGAAAAACATAAAATTTTAGAAGAAGAAAAATAATTTACAAAAGAAGGTTTGCAATGCAACAAGAAATGTGGAGGGAAAAAAATGTTAAACATATGGATAAATCTAAACGAAGCTTGGCTATCTATTTTAAATCTAGAACTAAAATACTGCAATAAAAAGTGTTTTTATGCCATGCAAGGAATGATGAGAATTACCACATCATAAAATTCTTGTGTTCAGAAAGAGAACAAATATGTGATTAACATATAATTTAATTGACATGTAATAATTACATATATTTATGGGATAAGTATAGTGTGGTATTTCAATACATGTATACAATGTCTACTAATTAAATTGGGATAATTAACATATCCATTACATCAAACATTTATCATTTCTAAGAAAACAACAATTAAACAGGCAAGATTATTAATAATCATGTAACAGTTCTGATTTTATATATTGTCTCAGAGACTAGATAAAAAGAGAAAACATTCTCATTTGTACTTCAGGAATAATATAACCTTAATATAAAAGTAGAGAGGCATTTATAGAATAATCATACCCATATGATATGAAAATCTTAAAAATCTCACAGCATTCATAACCTAAACCCGGTATTATCACAATGCTGTTTATATAAATTCTAATTCCATTGCTTAGTTGTTTGATTCCATTAGTTTGTCTATACCTGCAGAAATCTAAAGTGCTTTAATTATTTGACAGTATGACAAAATTGAATTTGACATTATAAAATCTATTAAGATATTTTACCATGTTGATCTTTAAAGAGAAAAGTAAATTTCAATGGATGCAGAAAAAATCTTCAGTACAAGTCAACCTCTATTTATGAATAACAATATCAACTCTCAAGAGGGCAATATTTTCCTAAGAAGTAAATCCATTTGGTCTGAAAGGATACCGTATCGGTCAATACAGGTTAAGTTACACATGCCATGGTAACAAGTAGCACCCATCACACTAAATATCCATTAGACATCAGCAGGGACCTCTGCTAACTGTACATTCTTGGGGACTCAGGCTGAAGAGGCAGCAGCTTTTGGATATGACTAGCCGCCATGCCAGAGGGAGGGACAGAGAGCTCTAGAGAATCTTGAATGGGTAAGTAAATGCTCTAGCCAAGAAGTGATGCACATTTTTCTCCTAATTGTTCATTGGTCAGAACTAGTCATATGGGTCTGTGCAAGGAGAAGAGGCTAGAAGGTTTATCCCATAACATACCCAGAAGATGAAGAATTCTTTACATTTAAAAATATTAAATAGCACTAAGGCTGAGTATGGTGGCTCACGCCTATAATCCCAGCACTTTGGGAGGCTGAGGCAGGAGGATTGCTTGAGGTCAGGAGTTCAAGGTTTTACAGTGAACTATGATTGCACCACTGCACTCCAGCCTGGGAAACAGAGTGGGACTCTGTCTTTAAAAGAAATAATAATAAAATAAAATAAAATAAAATAAAAGTAGCACTCAGGACTCACATAAACATCTACAAAAATTGTATAGCTACCTTATTGCTTCACAGTAAAACATTAAAAACTTTCACCATAAAACCAAGGACGAGACAGTGTTCAATGATGTCCTGGAGATCCTAACCAGCTCAGAAAGGTGAAATTAATTAATTTAACTAATAACAAAATAAATAATATGCTCTTGATATTCTCTATGAATGAATGAAATCCAAAACAAATAAATGATTAAAATTAATAAGAAAGTATAACAAGCTTGCTTAATGTAAGATTAATATACAATACTCAATTGATTTCTTGTACTAGGAACAATTAGACAATTCAGTTAAAAATACTATTTTTTATAATAACAAATATATGAGATACCTAGAAATGAATCTAACACATGATACATAAGACCTTTTGTGTAGAAAGTTAAAAACAAACAACAAACTTGTGTTGCAAGAAATTGCAAGGAAAGTCCTAAATAAGTGGAGAGACATGACATATTCATAGACAGAAACAATCTATTAAAGAAATAAATTCTTCCTAGGTTGATAGATTTAATGCAGTACTGATCAACATCTCTGTAGGATTTTCTCTTTTTGTGGAATTGACAAGCTAATTCCGAAATTTATATTACAGTGTGGAGAGTGTCTTAGCTTGTCATAGCCTCAGAAAAAACCCAGGGAAACTTGCCCACGCATACAGTAATGAATTGTTTAAAGTCATAATAATAAGGCACTTCTGACTTCTGCTGGTATAGACAGATAAAGCCATGAAATGAAATAGAAAGCTAAGCAATGGGAAAGAATTTATATAAACAGCATATGCCAAAAAACAACATTGTAGAGCAATGAAGGAAAGGATTCAATAAATGAGGCTGCACATCAGCTATCCATATGGAAAAAAATTAAAAAATATATGTTTCCTTATATAACATGCAAACATCAATTAAAAACTAGAAGTTTAGAAAAGAAGAACATATATGTGACTTTGGGTATGAAAATAAGAAAAAAAAATACATCAGTGCAAACCAGAAAGGAAAATGTTAATAAATCTAACTACATTTTAAAAATTAAGAATCTCTGTTCATCAACAGAAATCACAAAAGGCAATGAAAATACAGGCCACACATTTGGAGAAAGTAATTGCAATATTTAACAACGACAAAGATGTTAGTATATAGAATACATAAAGTATAATGCACGCACCCACATATAAAAGTGAACAAAGACACTAACAGATAAACAAAAACATAAATAACGAATAAGCATTTGTGAAAATGCTTGTTCTCATCATTCATAAAGGAAATGACAAACAAAATGACATAAAATAACCATTTCATACCTTTGTGACTAGTGGAAAAGAAAGTCCAGCAATACTGATTGTTGTAAAGAGCGTAGAGCAACAGCAACTCTCATATACTGCTGATGGAATGTAAATTGGCCCAAACATATTGAAAAATAAATGAGCATCATGTACTAAATTTCAAAAACCCTATAACCTAATAATTATATTCCTAGGAATATCATCTACAGAAGCTTGCACATATGTACCAGGAAATGTTCTACAAGTATGTTTTTAACAACATTGATTTTACTAGTAAAAAACTGGAAGCACCTTTAATTCCCGTCATCAGTAAAATGATAGATTGTAATATAGTCATTACACTGGAATACTATACAACAGAAAGAGAACAATACAATCACCATGCAAAATATCAACATAGGTTAATTTCAAAACATAAGATTGACTGAAAGTAGTATTTCATGAGGAAATACATTTAGTATGATTCATTTATGTTTACACCACAATTAACAGAGGAATATTTGTAGAAAATCTATCCAGAAAACAAGGGATAACTGACACAAAATTCAGAATAGTGGTCAGCTCTGGGGGTTGGGAGAAGGATAATGGAATACACATGGGAGAGAGTACATAGGCATCTCCAAAGGCACTTTAATTGCTATTTCTTAAGCTGGGTGGTATATACATGGTTCTTCATTTTCTTAGTATTCCTCTATGTACCTATCTATCCATCTGTCTCGGTCTGTTTGGGCTGCTGTAACAGAATATGAATGATAGAATGGCTCGTAAACAACAGACATCTATTTCTTGCAGTCTGGAGGCTGGAAGTCCAAGACTGAGGCATCAGCAAATTGGGTGTTTGGTGAGGTCTGTCTGCTTCCTGGTTCATAAACAGCTGTCTTCTCCCTGTGTCCTCCCATGGTGTAAAAGGCAAGGGAGCTGTCTGGTGTCCTTTTTGTAAGTGCAATCGTCTCATTCATGAGGACGCCCAATCACCTCCCAAAGGCTCCACCTCCAAATACCACCACTTTAGGGATTAGGTTTCAACCTATGAATTTGGGGAGGGGATAAACATTCAGTTTATAGCACCACCTACCCATCTATTTATCTGCCCACCTTAGACAGACTTTTCCACATAGAGTATTTCATAAGAAAAAAAGTATATTGACTGGGATCTTGCCAACAAACAGAAAAAGGATAAAAGAAAAACTTAGAGGACAGCATGGCCAAGGCACTGACACGCAAGGCATTACTGTATGTAAACACATAGTTTTGAAGAATGACACCTAATTCAGGTTTATATTTTTGAGGTTGGAGAAAGCTTCTGTGTAGACTGAAAAGCAGGTAAAAGCATCGCTGTTTAGGTATGTGCCCCCTTTGCAATAGCAAATTGAAGACAAGTCTCCTCGTATTGTGTCCCCTTTCCTGGATAACCAGCCATTCTACTCTCAGGGGAAAAGACACATCTTAAGGGAGGTGCAAGTAGCCTGTGGCCTCAGGAGCTGCAGCTTGTTTGGGAGAAGAACGTGGAGCAGATTAAACGAGGCCTGGCCAGGTTGGCAGCAATAACGCGTCCCCAGCGCTTACTTCAGTGCCTGGCACGCAGTTATGCTCATTAAATATTTGGGGAATGAATGAGTGAATGGAGCCTTTGACAATGAGGAGTCATGGGAACATGTCTCCTTTGTTACTGTTGTCTCATTCTCTTTTTCTCTTTTTGGCTATTTTCGCCACGGCCAGAAAAACTTTATAACTTCTTTCCCCTTTCCTTTTCAGTAGCTGGTAGAGTGGGAAGACTCGAGGAGTCCAAGACAAACTGTGAATGGGTCGATTTCCAACGGTCCTCACGGAGTGCTGACAGACGTCTGACGTGAGGACGAGATTGGAGATGCTGCCAGCCAGGGCCAGTCGCCAGCATTTGTTTCTGAAGAAATCTCCATAGATGGTGGCGGATCTGATGCCGCTGCTTGCAGACTCCCTGCACACTCCTTTGTCTTCCTGCTCTACCCCTCACTTCCCGCGCTCACGTCTCCTTCCACCCCTACCTGATCCTTCCCCTCTGCTCGTGCATCCTCCGTGAACCCTTATGTGCCTTTGCTTTGCTCCATTTCTTCTTGTGCTCTTTGGACAATTATTTCTCTTTGTGGCCAGGAGGATGCACAGGAAACTAAGGGGAATGGCTGAGGCAACACGACTAGATTACAAATCTCATGCTTTTGAGAATGCAATGTTTTCTCCCACAGTGCAGTTTCTTTGTGTATTTAGTTTCTTCTCATTTTTGAATTTTATTATAATTTTCCTTTAACAGAAATATAATGCAAGTTCATTATAAATGAAATTCAGAGAGGCATAAAAAAGGAAAACTGTAACAATCATCAAGGTATAGCAGTTGTTCTGTGTATTGGAGGAGATAGTATTCTAGTCTTTCTGTTTGTTTTTTATTATTGTTTTTTTCCTATTAGAAATTAAGGATACCAGTCACTTACTACTCTTCCTTTTCAGGTTCTACACAGCATAGGGAAGAAGCAGAAGGAGTCAAATGTGGAGCCAGTAGAGGCTGAATAATTTCCAACTTGTGGGGCTCCTTTATAAGGCAGGACTGGAGAATGTGGCTGAAAATTGGAGGCAAAGAGCTGTCCTCTATAAGCTGCCCACCAAATCTATGCACCCAGACCTACTGTGGAAAGTCTTAGATCTGATTACACTATGCTTGCCTAGCTTGTTGCATGGAAACTGGCATCTGCCTCACAAAAACAGAATGAAAAGCAGAGATAGGGTGAAAGTCAGACTTCCAGCTTACCTCTAGAAGCCCGATCCTAACCCACATCCAGGTGTTCTTAGCATTTGGAAGCAGGAAAACCAAAGAGGAACCCAAGCTCTTCTTGCAAATCTATGAGGCAGAAAAAGGGTTCTTCCTGTCTCCAAACTTTGATACAAAGTAGCCTCACCCACCGCCAGTATAAGTTTCAGTTCTTATGAGGAAGGCCCCAATCAGGAAAACAAAAAAAAAATGCTAATCATTTTAATCATTGAAGAGAATTTAAGAGGGAAAATGTAATATAGGGAATTTAATGTTGGAGAAGAAGAAAGAAACGAAGGAATAAATGAGGTAAGAAAAGAATAACTAAAGAAAACTGGTACCAGGGTTAGAAGAACAAAGAGAAAATGTTGGGTTTATCCAAACCCAGAAATACAGACTGGTCCTGCAGGCACTGGCCAGAGAGTGTTGGGACAGCAGGAGTTTAGAAGAAGGGTTTCAGGGAGCTGTAACTTAGATTTAGATTCCTAAGTATTTAATGGGCATTTTTCAGGTGCTAGAAACAAGATTTAAAACAAAACAAAACAAAAGCAGTCCCTGCTCTTCAGAGAGAGAGGGTCCTACGCAAACAGGAAGGTACTGTTATACCCAGAGGCAGACAGAGACAACCAGGGGAGATTTCCTTTTTTAAAAAAATTAAACAGTAAGTAATGAATATATGCTCATTGAAAATATTTAAACTTTATCAAAATTCATAGGTGAAAAGTATAAATGTTCCTTCATGATCACTAGTCTGAATAGGTATTCTTCTAGGTATTTTGGGGGAAAAAGTATGCACATACATATGCATATATGTACACACACAATACAATATGTAAATATATAGTTATATAATTTGGAGAGCCTTTGGAAATTAATGGGATCACAAAATAGGAAGATAGATGCATAGGTTACACATAGTTTTGGCACTTTAAAAATTTTCTGAAAAAGTCTCAGCATTTTTCTACCCTTTGTAAAGGCTGTACTGTTATTATAGGGGAAAAAAAGTCCATCCAGATTAATCTAACTTTTTCTCTACTATCAGACATTTGGTTTTTCATTTTTCATAATTATAAAAAATGCTGCAATGGATATTCTTATACAAATGTAAAAATATAATAAATCTGAGGATAGTACCCCAAAATAAAATTGTTTGATAAAAGGATAGCTGCAATGCAAATTTTTATAAATTCTTCCCCCAAAAAAGTATTAATTTAAATTCTTAGCAAGTGTTCCTCTTTCAAAATTAACTTGCTATGATTGGTTATCTTTTATATTTTTAGATATTGCCATTTCAATGGGCAAAAAAATCTCAGTTTACTCTTTTATTTTTAGCTCTTTAAACACGTAGATTTTTTAAAAAACACATTCCTGTTATGTTTATAAGAAAACTTGATGCTAAAGCTGTGGAAGAACAAAATTTTATTTCTTTGACCTTCAAGTTAAATCAGGCAAATTCTCTTTTACCACTTACTTTTAATAATATTTTATTTCTAGAAAGAAAAGGTTAATGGTTTGAAGAACTTTTAAGAAGATTATTTGTAAAATTTGAGAGCGATTTTTAACAACTAATTAAATATAACACGCAAATTCATTACAAACCATTTTTGTGTTTTCTAAGAAGATGGATTTATGGAGAAATTTGATGGATTAGTAGGAGTTATTTCACAGCTACCTGAGATGGATCCTGATGAACCTGATTAGGTGTTTACATCAAATGAGTGCCTCTACCCTTTTCTATCATTCCTTATTGGTCTTCAAGGCAACTAGGTGCAAATCACCTACTTTCTTGATCTTCTTTTCTTGAGATATTATGATTGTTTTCTTCCCCCAGATAAAGCTTACACTTTCTATCACAGCCTCCTACAGGATCTTTATTTCCTTCGTAGGACATAACCCTCATACACTAATTTGTTTAATCTCTGCTGTCTCTGCTAGAACATAAACCTAAACAAAAGCCAGGGCCATTGTTTGACTTTTTCAAAAAGCACTATATCCCCAGCACCTAACACAAGGCATGGTGCATATCATCAATTTTCTAATATGTGATGAGCGATTTGATTTTGTGAAATGAAACACAAGTCTCCCTCCTTCAAAAGTATTGAGGACCACTGAGCTGTTGTATATGTTTACAAGTATTAATTTGCTAAGAGGACAGATCTTATGTTAAGACCTTTTATCACAGAAGAAAATAGTGAAACAAAACAATATACAACAAAAACAGGTGGGAGGAAACTTTCGGAGGTGATGGATAAATTTATGTTTCATGGGTACATACTTATTTCTAAAGACATCACGTTGTATACATTAACTATTTAGAGCTATTTGTATGTCAGTCATAACTCTAATTAGCAAAAAAACACAAAAGTACAGCAAAACTTTACTACAATGTGGTAAAAAGCATGATTTCGAGGTAACTCACTTTCACATCCACGTAACTCAGTTGTCATGTGACACCTGCCCAAACCTCCTTCTCCTTCCCCGCCGGTTCCATGACCTGTGCCTTTCCATGGTTGTGAAAGTCAAAACCCAACCAAGGTTCAACAGATACCCAGCAACTCATTTCTCAGGGCCTTCTCTGCCTCCTGAACTCCTTCTATGTCTGCTCTCTGTTTATCTAATAAATATACATGACGTCAATCTTAATGGGAAACTCAGCAATGTCTTTACGTTCCACAAAACCCTATGCATGCAAGGCAGCCATTGGCCCAGTGGAGTTTGGAATAAGAGTGCATATCATTTGAATTCAAGCAACTTGAAATGAAATACAGTAGTATCTCTATTTTTAAAATATTTTTCCACATCACTGAAGACTCCCTTCTCCCAAACTCCTTTCCTCTCCAATTTTCCCTTTCTCCAAAGAACCACAGATCCATTCCTCCTCCATTCTCACTCACAGACACTTTGTCTTTTTTCTCTGAAGCTCTGGAATTAGCCAACGTTTAGGGCCTTGGGATCTCAATTTCTGTGGTAGCCATGGATCAAGAAAATTTTTCCCAGTAAGAGCTAATTTACTTCCAAAGAGTAATCTGAGGCTGATTGTTAAAATAATAATATTGTGCTACATTTACATTTCCACATATTACATTTAAAATCCGGGAACGTTTTATGTATGTGCAGTTCAGTTTGGTTTTTGTAAACAAATGAGCAGCACGGTAATTACTGCACTCTCTTTCCATAAACCGCTGGGCAGGCCTGTGTTATCATGCAGAGAAAGCAGAGCTGGCGTCTCCTTACCCATCAGAACATGAATGGTGAATCAGGCCCAGAAAAACATATCTTTAAAGCCATGGTAATTTGTGAGAAGGACAGATTCAAAATGATTTTGCTAAGAATTGCAGAAAAAGAAACAGCAGCGGCATCACGGGAGAATGCAAGTGCAATAGTCATTAATTTTCACACCAGTAAGGACTGGTTTGGAATTTAAATGAAGAAGATATGACTTACATCGAATTTATGGATACCCTCCATGCACACCAGAACAACTTAGAGATCTTTACTGAACAATTAACATAGGTGATTTAGGACAACGTTTGTCCAAGGAATTTTCTAAACATCCCATTAAAATATAACAGACATATTAAAAAAAGTGCACAAATCACAAGTGAATGGCTCAAAAAAATTTCATAAATTGAACATACACCCCCAACACACAGCCGGAGAAAAACTGGACATCGCCACCTCTCCAGAAGCCTCCTCTTATGCCCTTCAGTATCCCTTGCAAGGATAACCGCTCTCCTGATTTCTGACACCATAACTTCCAATAGGTAATGTTTGCCTGTCGTTGAACTTGATATTGATGGGATCACATAGCATGCACTCTCTGGGATATGGCTTCCTTGGCTCAATGTCACATTTTTTGATATTTTTCCCTATTTTTCTTTACTGCTGGTATCAATATTATTTAATATTATCAATTCTGTACTATAAATAGCACTTATTGAATTGAAAGATTGAATTCCTTCTCTTGGAATATACTTACTTGATCTCTCCTTATTGTCTGTAGTTTTCTATTTTTATTTAGAAAAAATAATTCAAAACAAAGTCAGCAAAAGTATAAATCATTTATAATCCTCCCCACCCTGCCAAGACACACACACACACACACACACACACACACACACACACGTGTGTAAAGTTATGCTGTCCAGGGAGTGGAAATTGACTTCAGATGTGTCAGACTTCTTATAGGTTCTAAGTCTTAAATTATCTTCTTCTTCTTCACCTTTCCTTTCTCTTCCTCTCCTCCTCCTCCTTCTATCTTTGTCCCTCTTTCTCTCTCTCTCTCTCTCTCTCTCTCTCTCTCTCTCTCTCTCTCTCTCCAAGCCATTCTTTGTGTTTAGTGAAATCCAATATTATGAGCAGACCAACTCAGATCTCCCTGTTGTTGAGTAATTGGCAGCTTACCAGAATGACAGGCTTCCTTCTTTCAACAGGATCATATAAGCTGGGGGAGGATTTTACCATAGGAAAGAGGATGCTAGAAACAGACCAAGGAGGATGTATAATCAGACTAGGCAGGAGAAAAATATGGACACCCCAGCACACTGTGATTACCACCCATTTTAGCTAATTCATAGATGAGATCTTAATTTGTACCAGCCCAACAATAACTCAATGAGTTAGAAACAGAGACTTTTAGTCAGTTCCATACCTGAAGTCTAGATCTGAAGGATGTCTCTTGTTTGATGTGAATACATTTTCAGCAGGATTTAGAGAAAGCTTGTAGTGCCTCCTACTTGTTGGCTAAGAAGTGAAGCATGACCCCATCATACCTACAGAGAGAAGTGATGAGCTGTGTGCTGCTGGCCCGAAGCCCAAGTGTGTTAGCCAACCCAGAGCAGTACCCACCACACTGGCCCTGGAGGAATCCCAATGCATGAACAGTCTCCCCAGTGTACCTCTGGAAGCTAACATTGCCAACAAGAGTGGGAGGCCTGGGCCTGTCTACTAGAGACGTGGATCTGAGGCTTTCCAACTGGCAACAGTGCTAACTGCGCACATATCTGATCCCCCAGTCTTCTTAGAGCCTGCTGTCCCTGGGAGACAACAGCCTTGGTTGGATGGATGACGGTGGAGTGAGAATGAATAATAACCCAAGCAGATAGGCATTAATTGGTACAGTTATTGCATAGGCTGCTACTTGTCCACATTTTCAGATAGCCAGGTTAGGCTTTTCTTTTAATTGATACTGTTGCACATTCTATGGATACAGAGAATAGGTAACATGTAGACCCTTTCATAGTGTGGGTTCTTGGTACTAGCTTGGAGACTTAAGTCACTATTTATTGGGTATGCATAGTGAAAGATTAAAATGGAATAAAGCTTTCTGATGTGTGTTGATTTTAAGAATCATAGGGTCATACTATATTTAAAGGATGTGGAATTCCCTATTCATTCATACATTTAATTAGGTAGATAGATAAGATACATAAAAAAAGCCTGCTAAGTACCAAGAATTCATTTAAGCAGCCCATGAGAATCACTTCATTTCATCCTTAGAACAGATCTAAGAGTTAAGTGTTGATATTATTCTACAGGACCTGAGTTTGGAAAAGACGAAATCTTGCCTGAAGTCACACAGACAGCCAGTGGAAGATCTGCATTCTAAGTAGAGGGGGTGTGCCCCCAAATTTTAAGTCCACCTTCCTACAGTGTCTCACTGCTTTGAGGCACTCAACACATATTTGACTCTCATTCATTTTCCTTTACACCTGACAACTGTCTGCTCACAGCAAGAGCAAATGCCCCCAGCTTTCTCCACAGGCATCCAGAACAGCTCTGTTCACACCAGGGGCATTCTTCCCAGCTGAAACTCTGGCCCAGAGTTTGTTCACACAGCCTGGGGCTAATAGAAATCCCAGAAGCTCCTGGCTTCACTGACAACATCGGAGGCAAAAGAATGCAAACTAGGAGCAGTGAATACTTTCCAGAGGAAAATGGGCTCCCTGCTTGGGCAGACCTTGTCTGACCTCTTGAGCGAGGGCAGAATATGGGAATGTGACTTAGGCAGACAGAATTGAGGAGTCTCAAGCTGCCATGGAAACTAATGGCCACGTGTTGCATCAGAGCATGGTCGATACCTTTCCTCACCTCTCTCTAAATTATCTTATTATGTGTACTGGTTTCTTTAGTCATTTTTTTTTTAATCCAAGCTTTTTGAGCATACATCATTTGTCAAATGCTACATTTTGTACTGAAGAGAGGTAAGATAACTCTGCTCACTACTAGTCAGCATCTGTTTCTCTGGTGGGAAAGGCAGGTACATAGCCAGGCATTTCCAATACCCTGTGATGGGTGCTATGGAGGAAGATAGTGTGCTGTGAAAGCACAGTGACGACACAGAATCAAATGTTATTTGATATAGTCAGGGTGGGCTTCCTGGAGGAGGTGATATCTAAAGCCTTGATCTGAAAGATAAATGGGAATTGTCTAGTATGGGGCTAGTGATGGAAAGAACAGTTTTCTGTATGAATAGAAAATGTCCTGAGGCTGGAGCATTGGATTTTAGAGTGAGCATGATGATTGCAAAGAATTCAAAGTCACCCTGTGTGACTTGGGTGACCTATCAGGGGTGGGGCAGCATGGGTTGAGTATCAGAGATAAGGCTGGGGGAGGTGCAGGGCCAGATTGTGAATGGCAGTCTAGGTCTCTCAGAGTTTGGGTTGTATGCTTCTCAAAATACTTAGGTAGGACAGAGTTTATAGTGTCTATCACATAGAACCATTGAAATTTAGACTCGGACAATAGAAATAAAGTGCTTGAAGTCAGACTCTGTAGCCAAGCTGGGCTGAAGAGGCAACAAGAGGGAGAAAGGGAAACTGATGAAAGGTATGAAGAGAATGCAATTTGCTTTTGCCACCTGCAGGTGCTGGTGAGTTTGGCTCCTGACCCTCTCTGAGAGTCACCCTGTGTCCTGGCACTAGCTCCTCTTCAAAGGAGAACAGCCCAGCCCTCTCTCCCTCATGGAGAGTCAGGAAGACCCGGTCAAAAGCTCCTGGGACATGCCTTTGGACCTCTTGAGTGACTCTCTTCTTGTAGGTCTCTGGCTTGGGATAGAGATACCACTCAGTGGCCCACGTGCTCTACTCAGAGGTTTTATTCTTCAGTAGCTAAGACATTCTTTCTCTTGACAGTGTTTCCCATGGCCTCTGTGATAACCTGTGACTCTTTAAACCACTAAGCAAGGCTGCCAGCCTCTTCTTTGTTCACTCTGCTCACAAACCCTATGCTCTGGCCATGTGGAATTCTAAACCTCATGTACTAAAAGCAAAAAAACCAAAAAAAAAACAAGCAAAATGAAATGATATCCTCCACTATTCCATAAATTTGATTCCCAGACCCCCCCGTCCCCAACACAAGGTTAACGAAAAAGACTTGGCTGTGATTTGCGGCATCTCTGCCTTTGCACCTGTGGTTCCCAGTGCCCAGACTTCCCCTTTTGGATGTGTTCCTGATTCACCTGTACTCATTCACAGGTGTCTCTCCTCTGAGAAGCCTTTTCTGGGATTCAGTGCAGCCAGAGTTGAGATCCCTCCTCTCTGTGCTTACAGCAAACTACATCTCCAATATCGTTTTAACCTGTGTGAACCACTGCTTGCACTCAGAGTACAATGCAGTCACATGTGTTTGAATTTTCTAATTAATCTCTCAGATCCCCATATGCTCCATGATTATATATATTACTCTATCATGTGACTTCCTTATTGCACAGTAGCAATTTTTACGGTACCCTTTCACTAAGAAACTGTTACAAATGAACAAGCAAAAGAACAGCAGCAATAGTAAACAAAACATGAGCTAATGAAATCCCAAAAGTGAAGTCAGCCCAACCTCCAAGATAAAGCAAGAGGAACAGCATCGGATAAGGACATTTCTGCCATTGCTTTTAGCTGCCATACTTGTCCCTTTGGACACTGCTGGTCTCTGCTCTGGTAGCCCACGCTGGCTCACCTTGACACAAGGCCTCACTTGCCCAATAGCTGCGCCACCTGCTATGGTTCTTCAAGGAGAAAATGCTCATATGTTCTCAGCCAAGCTAGGCCAAAAGGTCCCACTGTTGAGCTCTTCATTTGACAATATTCATGCTCACCTCTCTCAGGTGCACATCCTTCCCTCCCTCGCGTTATCAGCTAGATCCAGGAATCCTGGTTAAGTCGATTACAAAGTCTGATATATCACAACCTAGAATCCCTGTGTCCTTCTCTTCCTGGGAATTGACTTAAGAGGACAGGCAGATTTTTCATGCACATAGGATCAGACTGTCCTTCCCCTTTATAATGGGGTTACAAGCCCATCCTTCCAAGAGATCTGCTCTTAGTTTCTCAGTTCCCTCTTGCGGGGCTCTAACCTCAGTGACATAAGAGAGGTTTATCTTTCCAGTGCAGGCCCATCAAGGGGTTCCGAAGTACCTACAGGTGCCTTTATATTTCTAAAGTACCCTACTGTGCTCCTCTCCCCTTCTGAAAGAGACTGTTCCCGGCGAGTCAAAGTGGCTTGTTAGCCCCTGTCTTACTGAAGAACAGAAGGAAAAACAAAATTTAATCACTGGCATATACCCACAACAGTCAATTTTGTGATTCCGCATTGCCAGTTTCTTGCCAGGACGTGCCATTAGACTGTGGATTTGTTGGGAGCAGAAATTCTGTCTTACTCATATCTATAAGGCATTGCATTTTATTTTAATCTATGATGTCAGTTTCTAAGTTTCTAAGACAAAGCCTGATACAGAGTTGGACTCTAATGGTTTCCCTAATGTTTCTTGAAAGAAAGAAGATTGAATGAGGGTATTGACTTCCTGCTAGTGTCCTTTCGGGGTACAATATTCAAAAGGAAAAGGCATTTTATCTGTGGCCACCAAAATTATATTCCTGAAAAAGACATTTACATTTTCTTTTGATAAACCCTCTTACGTGTTACCTACCTTTCTGGATACCTTCTATAGAAAAATAATACACTCAGAAATGTCTAATAACAGTAGAAATGTGGCACTATGCTCAAAGACCTCTATGGAGTCTCAAGACAGAAAGAGCCACTATGAAGAATAGTGCAGTCTCCCCTTTGCCAATACAGGATAAGAGCGATATTAGAATATTTCAGAATATACACATCTACTTATCAATAGGTGAGTCAGTGTGACAGCGTGTGTATAAATTCTACTGCCAACTCACCGGGTGAGCTTGGATAAGTCTTCGTTCATCTCTGGGTGCCTCAGTCTCCCTTTCTTTAAGAAGCAGTCGCAGGAATACATTATCTCTGTGCTCACTTGGAAAATTACACCCCTGATTATTCACTGCATATCTAAAATCAGAGGTGACATGTTCTAGCTCACAGGTCCCTCCCTTCAACACTTCCTCTCATCTGACTGGCCAGCCAAGACTTGATATTTACCATCATGCTGTACCCAATGAGAGATGCCACTAACCTGGTAGTGGGGACTTGGCGTTTTCAAAATCCTGAATAGTGGCTCTTTACTGGCCCCTGGTGGTGCAAAGAGGCTTCTGCAGACGGTCAAAACAAATGTTTTCTCTCTGAGACGCAGGCCCAGCTCTTATCTTACTGGAAAGCTTAATGAGCCAAACACGGAACATGCCAGCTCAATGCCTGCTATCAAGTAGCTTTTGAATAAATGCATATTTACTTGTCCCTTCCAAAGGAAACTGGCTTCAGATTGTTGTTTAGAAGATTCTTTAAAAATATTACAGTTGTAGAGTAAGAGTTTAATAGAATTATTATATGCTTAATAGAGTAAGTACATAATATTATTATATGCTTTAATATTATGACATGTTTAATCTGTTGAGCATATAATAATAATAATAATAATTTACTGTTGTCAGTAAATAATGGCAACAGTAAATAATGCGTATTTATTAGATAACACCAAAATGACTAAAAAAGTAATACAAGCACAAAAGGAGTATAAAAACTCAAAAAATGAAAGGTCATGTATTCACTCATCCTTTTATTCATAGTCATGAAGATGAAGTGAATAGAGGAAGTCTGACACTTATTAGCATCCGTTTTTCTCTGTCTTTACACGTTTACATTTAATGTTCAGGAAACTCTCACCGTGTGGGAGTTAACAGCTTTATTCTACATAGCAGAGAACTAAGGCTCATGGAGGCAAACAGCTCTCTGAATGTGCCAAGGGCAACGTGTGGCAGCATCTAGAATTTAGTCCACGTCTGCCAAGCCCCACACCATGGCTGTTCCTAAAGCCCTACCTAGGCTCATATGGACTTTAATATCACTTTATTCCTCTACCCCTTTTACAGACAGGGAAACTTGACTCAGAGAGAAGCTATTTCCTCAGCGCTATGCTGGTAAATGTTTAGTAACCAACTCAGGGTGTGATGGTGGGCTGATCTATAGTATTTTCTGATTTCTGTGGCACAAATACTCTCACCGTGGTGTATTTTACTGAATGTGGATTTCGAAGGAAATGGGCAAATTGGCTCTTGTGAGCTGCCAGTGCATCACCGATTCTGTGTCTTATGGTGACAGCTTACAGATATTTATTGCATACCAACATGTCCCAGACTGATGTGAACAAGAACTGAAGAGCCTGGTCCAACTCTAGCTCTCTTCTGCTTTCTTGCTTTGGACAGTGGAACCTGAGACGTCGTCCTGCTCACAACCTCACCAAGGGACCATTTTAGCCTCGCTTCCTCCCTTTTTCTACCGACTCCAGCTTCATGACGTAAAGCTATTCAGTGCCAAGATATTTGTGGGCATTGAAATGAGCTGCTATTCACCCAGAGCAAGGCCCCTAAATGTGGGGAAGAGATGCCCCCCTTGTGGTGTGGTATCAGCCAGCATCAGCCAGCTCTCTGCAGTAGGCTTCATCCCAGTGGACCGTACGCCTCATGGAAGCAGAGTATCTCTTTTTATTTTAACACACAGTTGCATTCCCAGCAATAGAACAAAGGACTGCTCCACTGTAAGTACATAATAAATACTTGTTGGTAGCTGTTGCTTTAGAATTTCACTATTAAGATAAATCACTTACTATTCTGTGGTTTTGGACAGAACATCTAAATTCTCTGGAAGTCAGTTTCTCTATCTTTAAAATGAAGAAAATACTAGCTGCTATGATGGCTTTTAAAATAAGATTAGAATGCTATGTATCAAGTTGCTACCGACATAGTATAATAGAAAATAAAGTATAGCTGCCCTTGCTGCTGTTTCTCCTCCTCCTCCTCCTCCTCCTCCTCCTCCTCCTTCTCCTCCTCCTCCTCCTCCTCCTCCTCCTCCTCCTCCTCCTCCACCTCTTCCTCCTCCTCCTCCTCCTCCTCCTCCTTCTTCTTCTTCTTCTTCCTCTTCTTCCTCTTCCTCCTCCTCCTCCTCCTCCTCCATCTTACTATTATTATTTAAAGCCCTTTCCATTTTCAAGATCCCCAGAATATAAAGCAGAATGCCTGAGAGAGGTATATACTGATCATAATGCCTTATATATGTTTGGCAGAGATTTATATCATGTATCTGGGCTGATAGTCATAACCTCCCTCTGTCAAGATAGGTATCAAGTAGTCCATTTTATAGATGAGGATGAAGTCTGAACAATTAGCAGCCTTGGTGATTTATATACACACACACGCACACACACACACACACACACTCAGCTTCTCTGTTGGGATAAATCTTCTGTAGTATTCTTTAAAGCCAAGCTTGATTGTCCTACTATTTTCAAAGGCTGCCCTACTTCCTCTACCCAAGACAGAGTTTGCTGTACCCTCTTTGTGCTCCCGTTGCACGGGATAATGGTATCTACCATTGCGACTTTCACTCGTAATTTATGCTTCCTTTTATAAAAAAGCCTATTTATTGACAGCTTCCTGGCTGTCAAAAAGTTTGCTCAGTTTGAGGGATATAGTGGGAGGCAAAACAGATAAGACTTCCATTCCAAACACAGTTCAGATCTAGTGACAGACAGACATTAATCAAATAATCATAAATACACTGTATATAAAGAACCAGGCAGTTGGAATTGAGAAAGTAAAGGGTAGCTGGAGATCAGATTGACATATTTTAAGACAAGGACAATATCATACATGGTCTTGTGTGTCATACTAAGGATTTCAGTTTTTTATCCCAAGAACAATAATAATCCTCAAAACAATTTAAGCAGAAGAGTGGCTCGATCAGAATTTTAAGAGACTTGTACCTGTGTTTTACAGAGAATGTGACTATTTTCTATAATACTTAAAGGCAGAGACCACATTCAGTATTCCTGTGGCATCTAGCAAGATAGACGGCATATAGTAGGCACTTAGGGTTGTTTGTTGAAATAATGAATAAAAAATAGTGATAGCTAAGATTTATTGGGCACTATATATGTATATATACATATATCTGTATATCTATATCTATATATTTTCTATAATCCTGTCACTGATCCACCAAAGTAGCCATCGTTAAGCCAATTGAGAGATGGGAAAACTATTAATACAAGGGTATCTCTTGGTAATTCTGGTAGGTGGTGAAGCCAGGATTCAAGTCTGATCCTTGAGATTCGCTAGGGGCTGCATTCTTCCCACAGCAGCATGTCCCGACCCATGCTGTGCTGTGGGGCCTCTCAGGAAGTTGGTCAACAGGATAGATTCTGAGAGTATGAAAGCTTTAACCTAGTATCTGGCCTCTCCCAGTTTCTTAGGCACTGGAGATCATTCTCATTGGCTACTCCTGTGACTCTATGATAATTCTGCCCGCTCACTCACCTACCCAGGTTACTGTTCCATCTCCCTCCAGCCGCAGTGGATACAGTAGTTCCCCTGCAGCCCTGTGCAAGTTGGGTTAAGTTCCAAGACCCCCAGTGGATGCCTGAACTGCAGACAACACTGAGCCCAACATACACTGTTTTTTTCCTATACATACTGCTGAGGATAAAGTTTAAATTGTCAAGTAGGCACAGTAAGAGATTAACAACAATAACTGATACTAAAATATAGACCAATTATAACTATATACTGTTCACAATTTCACACCTAGAAGATTTGTTCTTACCGCAGCTCTTAGCAACCTCAGCATACCATTTTTTTTCTTTTCTCATTAGGTATAGAACTTTCAACTTTTCACTTAAAGGGAGCACTTTATGCATTCTCTTTGGCATATCCGAATTTTCAGCATCACTACCCTTACGTTTTGGTGCTATTTTTAAGTAAAATTAGGGTTATTTGAACGCAGGCACTGTGATACCGTGACAGTCCGTCTGATAACCAAGACGGCTACTGAGTGACTAAGTGGCGGGTAGTGTAGTCGGACGGGATGGAGACACCGGACAAAGGGATGATTCATGTCCCGGCCTGCATGGAACAGGACTGTGTGAGATTTTGTCACGCTACTCAGAATGGCACAAAATTTAAAACTTATGAATTGTCTATTTCTGAAACTTTCCATTTAATATTTTCAGGCCACTATTGACTACAGGTAACTGAAACTGTGGATAAGGGTGGGGGGGATACCGCACCCTTCTTCCCAGCATCAATGCCAACGCCTCCCTCCAGTTCCTGACCACTGCTCAGTGTCCCTGGATCCTAGACATGTCACCCTTAAGTGAACCTGGGTCAAACAGATTGGCCCTCGATTTTCTTTATTTAGCCCCAGGAAACACCTGCTCTGGGGTCCTAGAGGGCTGCTCCCAACTTCTATGGCAAAATCTTTCCTACAGAATTTTTGAACTCAAAGTCTTCTATGGTGTTCTATAGCTCCTGTATCAATAATCACTTTGACTCTTAGTAATAGATGCTCTAAAACCAGTGTCATAAATAAGTAATAAGTTTTGATATTCATATATAATAAGAAATTTATAGGAGGAGGAGGCAAGTAATCCAGGGCTTCTGTGGCTATTTCAAAATGCCGGTGGGGACCCAGGCTCTCCCATTCTTTTCACTCGGCTCTTCCTTAGCATGTGGCTTGTCCACTTCCAGCACTGTAGTCATGACCTAGACAAGAAAAGGGGGAAGGGCAAGGCATAAAAAACACACATGCTGGCCGAACAAACCCCCTTTTAAAGACCGTTCTCAGAAGTCTTACCGACAGCTCTGAAGATGTCTGATTGGGTAGAACCTAGTCACGTGGCTACTCCCAGCTGGTGTTTTTAGTTGGACTATTACTATTTCATTAATGTTACCTCAATAGTCATTTACTAAATGCCAAGGTGTCATCTGCCTCTCTGTATTATCTAACGTATCCCTCAGAATGGGCCCTTGAACACATGATGGACTGGCGGCATAGGGTACATTTTCTACTTTAAAGAGCTGCAAGTGATAAGCTGGGCTGTGAGTTGACCCAATGGCTCCTTCTACAAATACTCCTTTTATCCTCCAATATCTTTCATGAAAGACCACATCGCCATTTGGGAGTAGCATTTTAATTTCACTATAATTAAATAGCTATTTGTGTGTGTGTGTGTGTGTGTGTGTGTGTGTGTGTGAAATTACTGCATCCCCCCAAATTACTGAAAACTAAGAGAAGCAGAAAATAACCTGGAGGTCATGAGGTGGCTTCAGGGGACCTCATCTTACACTGGGGGTGTATGAGCTTTCCCCCTCCTCCCCTAGCCTGTATTCCAGTGGTTCTTAAATGTAGCCAATTGTTTGAATCACCTGAGAAGGTTTTTAAAAGTATATATTCCCGAATCCCACCTGGAGAGTCTTTACTTCAGGAGACGTAGGCAGCTCTACTTTTTTTGATGATTTTGAAGGTCCCTGTGGCTCTCTCTGCATGAAAACTAACTTATATTTTCTGAATTTGTGACTGTTGTCAGGCAACTTCCGTACGCCTTGCATATTG
Source organism: Avahi laniger (assembly GCA_963575035.1). Classification (NCBI taxonomy): domain Eukaryota; kingdom Metazoa; phylum Chordata; class Mammalia; order Primates; family Indriidae; genus Avahi; species Avahi laniger. The sequence goes on from CAUYSK010033002.1 coordinate 29,154, forward strand.
CACAGCCCCACTGAAACCTAGCATTTGTGTGAGATAGACAGCACGCGTGATGCCCATTTTCCAGGTAATACAACTGAGGCTGATGAGGTGAAGTCACTCGATTAATATCACATGACGAACATATGGTGTTTCCTGGATTCCCAAGTAGGTCAGCCTGACTCGGAAGCCCGTGGGTTTTCACTCTGACATGTCGCCATGACCGAGCCTGTGTAGCTAAAGGGGGAGAACATTCTTCAGCCATGCCAGAACCATTTCTCACCAGCAACCCCATAGCCTTCATGCTGACTAATAAATGCCTACACAAATCTTACATCATTGCTTCCCAGAAGTCCCTGCCTCCACAGTTCCCCTCAGTTCTCAAGGCCCCAGAGGGCTGACACGTGTCATCTGTTCAGACAAATCAGGAGCAGACTGAAGGGGGGGCTGAGAAATAAATGGGAATATCTAGCCAGGCTGGAAAATGAACATTCCAAACAATTCTCAGCTGGCACAAAGTGATTTTACCTTCGGCATTTTTCCTCTTCCAATTTTGTAATTCATGTTTATTTCAAGTAAAATTCAGTCCATGTGTATCTGATTCATTCACACTTAATTTATCAGCAGACGGCTGCGCCGGGGAAATAGATGCCGGTGTGCCTCCAGGGTTTTGCTATGGAACGGGGGTCTGTCTGGGATGCCAGGCAGCGCAGCTGGTGAGAAACATGGGGGAAGCAAGTGAAGCTGCTCTCGCACCTTCTGTTCCAGTATGCACATCCCTCTTCTTCGCTTTCTCCTTGGTGCGGGCAGCTCCGATGATCTTTAAAAATTGTTTTGTAATCAGGCGTCTGTGCCAGCTTTTCTCTGCCTTCTGGCTCCTTTCTGTTTGTCCATAAACATGCTCGCATTCTCTCATCCTAAAACACAAACAAATTAGTCCCCGAACAAAAAGAACAAACCAAAATACGCTCCTCCGGCTCCATTCACCATTAAACGAAGGTCCGTACCAACTTCTCAGAAGTCTGCCCTCTGCACTTTGTCACCCCACTTATTTCCATTCTTCCGTCACGTCGCTGAGTCCTTCTGCTGAGAGTCACCTTTCAATTGTCAAACCCAATCGTATGTTTCTCTTTCTATTTGATAAGTCTGTCCGTAGCATCTGGTACTATTGACAGTTCCCTCCTTCTGCACACTCTCTGCTGATTGCTTTCCTTCCATCTCTCCCCTTCTCTTTTTTCCCTTCTTTTGGTCTCAAACGTTCCTACCTTTTTTTATTCAGAAACAGATTATTCAATATGGCTCTCACCTCTTGATGGATGGTTCTGGAGACAGAATGTCTGAGTTCAAAAGCCCACTCTTCCATTTCTGAGAAGTGCAACCTTGGACAAGTTTCTTAAGCCTCTCTATGCCTCAGTTTCCTCCACTGAACATTAGGGAAAAAGTATAGTTCTTATACCACGGGGTCGACACCGGGAATAAGTGAATGTATTGCATGTGAGATTCTTCAAACAGAATATAATGTCATAACTACTCAAAGATTTTAACTGATAGTGCCAGTACTAAACACTCTAATGATCTGTAAATGTTTATATAGTAGGATTGATGACAGATAGTAATATGTTCTAATGAAATCATCGTGATTTTAAAAAATTATGTTGGATGTATATTTTACTCATGGGAGACAATGTCCAAACCTCTAGATGTTAAAAAAAGAGCCTGGGTATTTTTTCTCATATATATATATATACCTCAATTTAGAAACTAAGGGAGAACCATTGCCTAATAATTCATCAAGCAAAAAAGTAAAATCAAACCTAACATAATAATGATTTATGGTTTAATTAATACTTTGATTTTCCAAAGTGTTTTTCTCATGCCTTGATTGAAAACATCAAATATTGTTCAAATATGGTATATACTTAAGGGATCTAGAATAGTACATTTCTATTTTAAATGACCAAAATGATAGTAAACATATCTCACAATTAATTTTGTACTGAATACAAAATGGTATGTACATTATTGTTGATGGTATTATAATGTGTTTATATGTGGACCAATAATGAAAGTTAATATACACATTGAAGTTAATATACAGATACATTGAAGCTGGTTAATGAATTAGAGTGATAGAATTTTGACCATTTACCCTCCAATTCCTAAATGTTTTAGAGTCTCTATTAATAGAAAAATAATATTTATAATAAGTAGACAATTATGTTTGTGTTATGCATACTAATATATCACACATATTTAAAGATATAAACTGAGAGAACAAGAGTGAGCTGGAGTGAGAACAAGAGCAGGAGCAAGAGAGACAGATATTACAGGACCCTTGGTGACAGATATTGTAATTGGTCTTTTCTATGTCCCCAAGTATTAGCAATGTGTCTACTACAGGGTAGGCACTCCTAGGAATCTTTGTTAAACAGAATTGATGCTTTAGAATGGTTTTAGAATAATAGGGTATGTGTGATTTTAAAAAATAATATTTAATAATAAAAATGTCATTTAATAAATAAAGCAACCAAAGGAAAAGTCATTATGTACTTAGGAAAAAGCAGTATAAGCAGAAACAATAATTTTTAATAATTTCCGTAGACTTTATTTCTTTATAGTTATAATTTGCTGGATGTAAGTCCTTAGCCATGATAATTTTATAAGTTCTTATACCAAGAAAGAAATATATTCTGGACATGATGAAAATTGGAGGTTTGTTTTTCTTTGAATAAAATGCAGTTGGCCCTTAAGCAACTTGAGAGGTAGGGGAATCAAAAATCCATATATACTTTTTTATTCCCCCGAAACTTAACTACAAATAGCCTACTGTTGACTGAAAGCCTTACTGATAACATAAGCAGTCGATTACCATACATTGTGTATGTTATATGTATTATATACTGTATTCTTATAATAAAGTAAGGTAGAGAAAATAAAATGTTATTTAGAAAATCATAAGGACGAGAAAATATATTTACTATTCATTAGATGGAAGTGGATCATTGTAAAGGTCTTCATCCTCATCATCTTCATGTTGAATCAACTGAAGAAGAGGAAGAAGGGAGGGGTTGGTCTTGTTGTCTTGGGGGTGGCAGAGATGGAAGAAAATTCACATATATGCGGACTCATATGCAGTTCAAACCCATGTTGTAAAATGTCAACTGTATTCAAAAATAATTATTTGAAAATATCGGAGAACACCCAAAAGCAGACAAAAATAGGAAGGTACTTGACCCTTGAAAGATGGGATGTGAACTGAGTGAAATTTATACAATATCTTTTTTTTTTTTTTTGTCTAAACCATTCCCCATACCACATAGAGTGGAGTAACTTGAACTCAGGTAGGAATCATCGTTGTTATAGATATTGAGAAATCAGCAGAGTTCAAAGTTAAACACACCTCTGGCTGTATGACTTGGTAATTCCACTCCTACATGTTTAGCTGAGAGAAATAAAAATGCATATTTACGAAATGATTTGTAAAATATATTCATAGAAACCTTATTTATAATAGCCTAAAACTACAATGGATAAGCAAATTGTGGTATATTCATATAATGGAATAATATTAAGTGATAAAAATGAATAACTTAGCAACATGGTTAGATTGCATAGATATTATGCTAAGCCCAAAAAAGCCAGACATCAGAGTCTGATTGCATTTATATACATTTCTAGCATAGGAAAAACTAATAATCTATGTTGGAAAAATTCAGAGAGTGGTGCCACCCGGTGATATTTTAACAGAGAAGGGGCTAAAGGGAGTATTCTAGGTTGACAATTACATTCTATAGATAGAGATGTAGAATTACATGGGCGAATATAGTTTCAAACCTCGTGAAATTGTAATTTAGGATTGCACTGTCTCCCAGAATTTCATTTTGTCTTAAAAAAATAACTACATAAAAAATTCCTATCCCTCTTTGAATCCACAGCCAAACTGCTGGTTTGATTGACTGTGAACACAAAAATGCTGATTAAAATGTATCCTAAATGGAAAGACATTGGATGCAATATTGCAAGTCTCCTCAAAGTCTTCCATATGTCTATTATATTTGAGCTTGTGTGTGATTTTTACTGTCTTAAAGCCAATATCAATATCTATCTGCAACTTGGAAAGCCTTTTTCTTGCCAGAAATGTGTAAGTTATCTTTTCCAGTTGCCACAAATGGGATAAATCCTACCAAACATTTTTTTGAAAATGAGTGAGTAGAACATTAATTTCTTTATAGCACAACTTTCTAGCTTTCCAACAGTGTTAACTGTTCACATGTGTTTAGTCTGCCATTGATGGAACTATAGATTTCTGATTATAAATCTTGTTTTTAAAAAAAAATTGAAATGCTTTTAACTTAATTTATATTTCCCCTCTAATCAATTTTCAAATCTTAATAAACTTCTTTTTATCTTAACTTTGCTTAGCAGGGAAATGCACCTGGAATCATCTGTTGGTGTCATCTCCATGATAAATAAAATTCTGGTGAATTTTTTGCTATTGATTTATATGAAAATATTATTATTTATTACATATTTTTAAAAATTGAAATTTCATTCAACACCTGGTTGCTCTAAAGGGCGCATAAGCAATAATATTCTATAACTTCAGCAAAGATTCCTGAAAGCCTGTTGGGTATCAAACACTAAAAATAGAGATGAAAACAAAGTTATAACTGGATAATGCACTCTATAGTAAGGGGCAGACAACTACAATAACTATTGTGGTTCTAACAGGGTATGAGAAATGCTAAACCATACAAGCAGTTGGCTTTGGATATAATAATGAATGACAGGTAGCATAATTCTGAGGGAAGTATTAGGCAAGATTCCAGAATTGTTCTCCACTGTCCTTACTGCTCCCCTGATTACATTTGGGACCTATTTTGCTTCGATTTCTTTCAGATGTCATCACGTTTTTTAGAGACATATTTCCTAAACTTTCAGACTATGAGGTGTCCTTGTTATTAATATATATTTTTACATGCCTTTAGTTTTCTTTGCAACCTTTATCACAATTGCAATAAAGAAATCTTTGTTTAATTATTTGTCTAACATTGATCTCATCTGCTAGAGTATAGATACCCTATTTGTTTTAGTTTTCGCTATATCGCCAGTGATTATCATGTTACTTGGCACATACGGAGTGAATGGATATTCTTACGCAGAAACAATAAAAAATGAAAAAATGAGCTAAATTTTAAGAGATTAATTATTTTCAGTGCAGAGCCTTTTTCTCTGTCACCTAAATTGACAACGCACAGCTGGTGTGGCTACTCTGTCAGCCTAGATACTAACTAGAGCAATGGGCGTGCTTGCGATGTTAGCAAAATTAAACCTTTGTTGCTGTAAGCTGCTAAGATTCCAGGACTGTTTGTCATAGAAACATAACTTAGCCTATCCTCATGGATGCAGTGGACACATCCCAAGTTTACTTCTGCTCATTAACCCAGTATTATATATGTGCTGAATGTCATGGTGGTACACACAGACTAATCAGATGTGGGGCCGGACGCTGTGGCTCACACCTGTAATCCTAGCACTCTGGAAGGCCTGGGCAGGAGGATCCCTTGAGGTCAGGAGTTTGAGACCAGCCTGAGCAAGAGCGAGACCCCGTCTCTACTAAAAATAGAAACAAAAAATTAGCCAGGCATGATGGCTCGCACCAGCTACTGGGAAGGCTGAACCAGGAAGATCCTTGAATCCAGGAGTTTGAGGTTGCTGTGAGCTAGGCTGACACCACGGCACTCACTCTAGCCCAGGCAACAAAGCAAGAATCTGTCTCCAAAAAAAAAAAAATCAGATGTGGGTCCTGAGCTACTGGAGCTCACAATTTCACGGTTCCTTCTTTCTAATTAAATAGAGGCCTCTCTCCGCACTGAGTTCAGAGGAAATGCCTTCTTCATATCTCATAAGAAATCTTAGGCATGAGTAGCATGATTATGAATTTTAAAGTCAAATAGATCTCAGTTATAAAACCTAGAAGTTGACAAGTTTCTTAACCTCTCTGAAATTTAGATTTTTTTCTTTTTGCTGGTGTTGTTGTTAAGATGGGAATAATATTAATCATGTAGAAGTTAACTTTTATAATATATCTATCTCACGTCATGTAGGAAATAGTAGTTATTTATAATAAAAAAGGGAGAATGCAATGTTACTACTGTAAAGATTTTTTACTAATTTCTCTTATAGGAAACCATCTCTTAGAGAAAACTTTGTGTCTTATTTGCTTACAGTGTCTATGCAGAGCTGGACACACAGCACACGATAAATGAATGTGGACTTTAAGAATTTATAGGAGAGAGGGGGACATTTACAGCCTGAAGATGTCAGGGGATATTTCAAAATGTCAAGAAATTTGAAACATTGAAACCAAAATTTTGAAGGCTAGGCAAAATTTTAATATGCTTGAGACAGGGCATGATTATCAGAGAAAATAGCACAAGCAAGGACATGAGTTAGGAATTTCTGGGATATGTGAAGCAAATAGTAAGTAATTTAATTTTGGTATCTGTAAAGCACATAAAGCTCTCCTTCCTGAGTGGTGCTTCAGGAAGCCTGTCTTAGAATGCAGTGCTACTTTGGGTGCTTTATAATTAAAATTGTCCTATTAGGTAGAAAACATTATTTTCATTTCAGAAAATTGAAGCTCAGAAGTTAAATAACTCATCCAAGTCACAACCACCCATAAGTGGGAAGATGTCATTTAATGCCAATATTCTGTTGGATGTCAATCTATTTTTTTTTCTATTGAAGACCAAAACAATATATTTCCCTTCAAGATTTTTTTTAATATACAGGAAAAATCACTCTTATAAATAATTTAGCTCTATGGTGTCTTAAGCAAATCCAAATCAGTTTCCTCAGTCTATTTATTTTTTCTTAAGATATATCCCAAAGTTGACTGTGAAGTATGAAGTGTTCCAAGGATATAAGCCATCAATACCAATGCTCATTAGTCAGACTTTGTTTAGAACAATGGTCTTTAGATCTTCGACATTTTTTTTCACTCTGGTGGGAAAAATAAAGATTATTAATTTAATTATGCTTTGATTTCTAATCTATCTTTCCTAAGTATGATATTTACAAATCAAGAAGTCCATTAATATCGTAGAAATTCATCCCAGTGCCCATCTTTTGACTTAAGTTTTAAAGGAGTTAAAGATATGTCCAGGCTATGAAAGTTCAAAAAAAATCCAAGAGCATATCCCATAATGGAGACCAAAACCGAGGAATAATTCAGTGGCATGGGATGTGGCCTTCTTAGTCCAGTGACACAGGGCATGGGCTAGAGCTTTAGATGGTTCCAGGAAGGAAAAATATATATATATATTTAAAAAGGATCTGAGTGTGTTGAGCACACATTCTCAGTGATTCAGTGATTGAGTGTTCACATTCAGAGGATGAGTCCTAGCACAGGATAGACAGAGAAGTTATATCATAGTAATTGCCATGTACTAAATGTCTATTATGCACTCAATCTTTTATTCATATTATTTCTAACCTTCATGACATATTTTCAGAGCATGTATTGCTATCCTATTTTATCAACAAAATTAGAATCAGAACACTTCAAAAAGTTGTCTATACTCTTCCAGCTAGTATGTGCCCAATTGGAGATTTTTAACACACAATTTGGAAGTCATAGCCTACATGCTTTCTATTCAATCATCTTGCCCAAGGTGTCTTCAACTGTGACTTTCTGTGGGCCTAACAATCACACCCAGTTCTATCTCTTAAAATGGGAAGAGTACGATTGCAGCTGTGTACAGATGCATAGTCTTGTTCCAGGCAAAAGGAACTCATTGGAACATTGTCTTCTTGCTCTCTGCTTCCCTATTGTTCTGTGGTTCACAGCCACCTTTCCATTGTGCTCTTGATGGACTACTGTTGGCATCTCTCCTCATTCTACCTTGTGCTTTCTAGTAGAAAAGATCAGTGCCCTGGAAATGGTGGGAATTTAGCCATGCATGAGGCTAACGAGGGACAGTGCAAAAGTTTCTGAAAGTACAGAACATCTCAGCATAAAAATAAAGACCACGGGGCAAGATGATCTAGACTTAAATGTTTTAGGTGCTCATGGAAATCAATTTTAAGCTTAGAAGGCTTCATCTCTGTCTTATTAGGAATTTCATAACTGATACTTATCAGAAGCTGGCTCTATTTTTCTAATAGAGTAAGGAAAAAATAACCCTTAACTGAATTTTGCTCTCAGGACCTACGGAGTCAGAAGGACAAACAGAGAACAGTCCTTTGAGATCTAGCCCTGGCCTCTCCTCTGCTTCCAACTCCCCTCCCCTTCCCTTAACCTATGCATTATTTCCTTCGCTCACATCAGAGAGACTATATTTATCTGCTTGTCCCCCCTTCTATCATCTGTCTATATGTCTGTCTATCTTTTATCTGTATACACTTAGCAGTCTAGTCTCTCTGCTTTTGAGCCAGCTGTCAATTCTGCCACTTTTGCCTTTCCCCACTGTATCGGCTTAGCAAGCTCTTGTTCATCTTTCAAGTGCTTGACAAAATGCACCCACACTGCAGCTATGCCATCACCACCACAGAGAATAAATTGCTCTCTCATCAACATGCTCTTCAAATGCACATACTTCCTGTCCTGTGGCACCTTGCATATCTTATTATTCCTTAGCCTGCTGTTTTCACCACCATTAGATCCCTGAGCATCATACCTGAGACCCAGCACGTGTTCAGTTAATTTTTATTGAATGTACACAGCCTATGTATGCACAGTCCATGACTCCTTGAGCTACTGCATCTGTACTAGAAGCATCTATCTTCACCCCATACCGCACCAGGCTGGAACACACACTACAGAATTCCCCAAAGCTTTCTCTGCCTGCAAAGCTTTAGTGAGCAATGTAGGCTTTAACTGAAGATCTCACTGTAGGAGAGACACAAACATTGCAAGCAACTTAAAATTCTGATTCAATTATTCAGTTCTCCCAAAGCCTTTTTCCCTCAGGTCGCTACTAGGTTTTTTTTGTGTTTGTTTTTTTGTTCTTTTTTTCCCTGCCCTATTTCCCAAGCAACAATAAACTCTTTAGACTGTCTTCTTACCTGATTATCCTCAAACATAGTCATGAATTGAAATTTAATGTTCTCACCTTTGTATTATATAAAACAAATTCAAATCTTCCTCTGCTTTTTACTACCCTCCCAAATTATATAAACCTAAATCCATCAGGGTGCTCACAAAAAAGGGTGGGAGGACCTATATTTTAAGAATGCACATTAACATGGCCTCACTCAGGGTGCTTTATCATGTTTTCCCCGAGAAATGCAATACTTTCTCTAAGAAAGAGTTTGATGAATGTGGCTGTCTGCATTCAATTACATGCACCTTTAATTACTGGGCTGTCTTATTTTCTGGTTGTTGAGCCATCTAAAATTCTTAGCAATATGCAGAATTTAGATAAAGGATTAAGACTAGTTAGTGGCAGCAGTGGAACGGGTTGGCTTGGTGCTATTTTATCTTCCTCCATGTCCAGAATAGTGGAGGAGATGGATACTAGACAAAAAAAGAAAGGAAATATTGTCCACAATTTATTTCCATTTTCTTATTTACTGTGCTAGGCACCTCACAACCATGCACTCTTTTATTCCTCATCATTGCCCTGCAAGACATACATTATCCCCATTTGATGGTTGAGGAAACTGAGGCTCAGAGGGGTGAAGTCCCTTACCTGCCTAGGTCTATCTGGAGACTTTTGGTCTTTCCACTGTGTGCTCTGACACAGTGCCTCTCAAATCCTAGTTTAAGTGCAATAGGGAAGTAGCTTTTGGGAGGATTTTTGGCAGATTAATTTTTGTTTGAATTATTTTCGAAAGAATATCACACTGCTCTATAAGTCTGAACTTTCATGCATTAGGTTTGTTTAAAGTGGAGGTGGCTAAGACTGCCTGGATTGGATTATTCAAGTTTGTCTCCATAGGGATAAGAAAGTAGGGCTAAGATGTCCAATGCATATTTACATATCAAGCCTTGGGGAAATGGGCTTGCTGAGAGGGTGATACAGTAGAGAAGTCGCTTTTCTGTGCAGTGAAGCCTGGTTTATTATATCACAGGGCATCTCTGGAGCCAGAGGACGTCAACATGTACTATTTGGTAGCTGAGGTTGGAGGATGTTTTACTGTAGTCACGTGCTCTGGAGTAACCTCAGAATACTGCATCTAGCTTACTAAGGTCATTGTAAAGTGACTTCGACAAATTATGTATGGTTTTTCTAAGGGCAATCACTTCCTTGAATCTTTTCTGGGAAAACAGCTGGTAGGAAAAATCAAAGTGAGGACTGTCGATACATTGCTGAAGCTTGCTCTGTTCCAGGTGGGCGGTGTAACTCAGCCAGGAGCACGTGTACCTCTGGGAGCTTATTCATCACTGTGGTCCCCGCCCCTAGCATATTGTTTGTGGTTTGCCTTTGATCCAGTCCACCGTGCCTGACGGCCATCTGCAGCACAGTCTGGAAAGATGGGGGAGGCTGCAACAGGTATGACCTCACAGACGGCAATGTTTAAATCCATATTTAAGAAAGGATAGGAATTAACTGGCAAAGAAGCAGTGAGGATAGTCATCTCAGAAAGAGAAAATTGTGAGTGTAAATGCCCTGAGGATAAAGCAATAGCAGGACAGGTTCACATCTGTACCTGAACCTGAGATATGGGGTGAAGGGATGACCAGAGATGATGAGGAGCTGGCCGGTAACTGCATCAGGAAAGGGTCCTTCAATTCAGCAAAAGAATTAGGACTTTTATCCTGCAAGCAAGGGGCAAGCCACTGAAGGGCTTTCAGCTGAATTTCAGATTTATGTTTTGGAAATTTGACCCTAAACTAACAAAAATATATCCCAGAAGTTCTATATGACAAAGACTACATAAACGAAGAATGGCAAGTGAAATAAAGAATGACAATATGGGTCCTAAACATCCTTAATAGGAACAGAAATTCGTAGAAGTTAACTCATTATGTACCTAAGAAATTATGCTCAAGGTCACTAGTCACCTGGGAAATGCAAAATAAAACAGTAAGTGATAATTTATGCTAATCTGATCTATACATTTTAAAACATTAGAAAACAGCTACTGCTGATGAAGCTGTACATACAGTGCTGGTAAAATTGCTAAAGTTTTTTTAGTAAGCTTTTTGGTAGCATCTGCAAACATTTAGAATTTCTAAAACTCTTTGAGTTGACAGTCCCACAACTGGAAATCTATCCTTAAGAATTAAAAGCCTGGTACATAAAAATATACACATGATATTCATTATAGTATCAATTGTAGAAAAAGGCAAAAGGAACAAAAATTAGGGAAGAATAATTAGTGCTGGTTAGTCTCCTTTCACCTTTCCAGACCCATCCCAGGCCTCTGCTGATTATATCACGTGGGCTCCTGGCCCTCTGGTTTCCGGCAGACGTTAGAAGATGGGAGGTAAGAGCTTGAGTATTTATTCCTCATCCTGCCGCCCTGCTCCCAGTGGGTGCTGGTCTTGATTGTGGTCGGGTTTCCCTGATGTGACCACGGCTTTATGACAGTGGCCATCTCTCTCCCACAACCACAGATCTCACCAGGTCTGGTAACTACTCTCTGTCTCCTCCCTTCTCAGCTTTTGGGTAAGAGGACTTCCCTTCCTAGTCCTTGCTTTATTCAACTCTCTGTAATTCACCTTGTGAGTGTGAGAACTGTTCCCTACCAGAACCCAGTTGAGGAGCAGAGGACGGGTAGGAGGGGATAAGACTGGAGGCAGGAAGACAGTTGGGTTGGCCCTCACAGGATTCCTGTGTGAAATGAGGGAGGGAATAGGGACACATTCCAGGGATGTTTAAGAACTAGTTTGTGTAATACACAATGCTCTTTCTCAGGCACTCTCAATGAATTGCCAACTCACTGCTGTATAGGACACTGGGGTCGAGGAGGAGGGTCAAAAGGAAGGAGAAGTGTTGCCCTGCCCACAAGAAACTGTTATGGGGACCTAACTTTCCCCAGACTCGCCCCATTTCTTGCTCCAGGACTGCTTGCTAATTCTCTGCAAGATTCTGGAGTTCATAGAAGCAGCAGAAAGAACATGGGAGGCTGCATATGCAGGCTCTGGTATCCAGCTGCCTGAATGCACGTCTTGGTTCCTTATTGTCTAGCCGGGTGATATTAGCAAGGTACTTAATCTCCCTGTGCCTCGGTTTCCTCATTTTTGAAATGGAGATACTACTAGTACCTCTCTGTTTAGTAGTTATGGGGAATAAACGAGTTGCTACATGTAAGACTTTATAACCCTTCCTGGCACATGGTGGAGGATTAATATTAAACATTGGCAGTCATTATTATCTACTCACCCGAGGCCATTGTACACAGAATGGATCAGGGCCCAGATGCAAGGACGAAAATGAGCAAATGAGAATGGTGGTAACCTCATTCTGCTTCTTTGCCTTTGCATGTGGTTTGGAACCTACAACCACGTACAAAAAGAACATGTGGAAGTCATTATCCAGGCAGTCTCATTTCCTTTTTTTATAGGGTTACTAGACTGATAGATTGGAAACTACTTTAGAAGCAGAGAGTCTTGATTTTAGAAAGGCGTTTGACAGGACTCTCCCCTGGCTCAGTTCAAATCTCTTCCTTTCCAGAAACCTCCCAGAGCACTTGCAATAGGGTTATTCTTTAGCTACCTTATATACAAGTTACTTTGTAAACTTCTCCTCTGCAGCAGGGAGGTCAATTTGTCCTGTGGCAGGGTCATTTATGTGTGTGCATGACATATCCCTAAATTATGAACTGCTGGAAGTCATTGTTCACTGTATTGTGTAACGGGCAGTCAGCACAGAGGTTAGCACCAGCAGCCTGGGCTTTGCAATCAGGCCACGGTGAGTTCAAATATGGGTTCTGCCTCTCACCAGGTATGCTCTCAAACATGTTACTTAGTTTCTCTGAGTTTTGATTCCTCCACCTGTGAACTGGAACTAGTAACACCTTTTGTATTTTAAGAGCTAACATTTATTGACCACTCACTCTGGTTCAGGTGAAGCCTCGCTTCACTCCATGAACAAAATAGTATCACTATTACCATTTTACAGAGATGTATAAATTGAAGCATAGAAAAGTGTACAGCAAAGCTGACCTAAGCTTACAAAATAAATGATGTCATCAGCATCTGGCCCCAGGCAGTTGGAGCTCCAAGCCTGTATTTCTAACCATTGCTTTGCAGGGCTTCACAGATAGGCTGTGCCTGGATTATCATAGATGCTCAGTGAAATTCCTTGAACAAAGGCTTACTAAGGCCTTCAGAGATGCCTGCTACTAGAAGCTGGGCGCGGAGCAGTGATGACACCTGAAGGCCTGATCTCACAGACATTACCTTTCAGTGTAGAAAATGGACAATAATCAAATAAAAAGTGAAATAACTGCAGCTTGTAATTAGTGCACTGAAGGAAATAAGCAAGGAGATTAAACAGAGAAGACTGCATAGTAGAGAAGACCTAGTGCAAAACTTTGGCCTGAGAAGGGACTTGAAATATTTATTGACTTTAAATATGCATGAAAAGGAACAATTTGGGGCAGGTATTAAATGCTAGGTAAATTAACAACTGGTTAACAAACCCCTTCAAAAGAATGCTGAGCAATGCACTGTTGTTGGTTTAAATCAGGTGCTTACTCTAGCCAGGCCCTGAATCATTTTTAAAAATGATATCTGATTTAATACCTTACAGAAATTATAAGATTGGATTTTTTATACATGAGAAGATTCAGTCACGTAGAGTGCAAACGATAAGAGAAACAATCACTTTATTTTGTGAAATATTATGAAAATCATTCATTCCACGAACACGGGATTTTCTATTGAGAAGCCTCAGTATTTCTAAACCTCACTTTCTCTTTTGCTTTTTCATATTTCAATGATTAGCTAAGAACAAACAAAATCATCCTCACTAGCCACGTCTCCCTTCCAGAGTCTCTACATTGGTTCCAAGGTAAGTATTAGGTTATTAAGTATGAATGTCCGATTTCCTTAAGTACTAAGTTTGACAGTCGATATCTCTGACATTTCACTCTGACACTTCTTTTTTTGTTATTGTGAAGGTATGTCCTCAGTCTTTCAAATGCACATTTTGGCTTGTGATTATCTTTGAAAAAACTTTTTGAGCAATTATTGCGAAACTATAGATAAATAAAAAATCTGTGGTGTTTTTTAACATGAGCTCTGACGTGGAAGCAATGTAGCACAGACAGCTCGAAAGATCAATGAAGCGTTCGGGAAGGATGTGGCTAAGGAACGCACAGTATGTTGACGGTTTGAGAAGTTCCCTTCTGGTGATTTTCATCTTGAAGATGAGCCACATGGCGACCTGAGAAGCTGTAGTGGAAGTGAATCCATCTCAACCTACGTGTGAATGATAAGCAAGGTTTGACATTACTATTATAGCAATATTGGACCATTTGAAGCAAATCAGCAAGGTAAAGGAACTGATAGATGAATTAAACAAGAATTAAACAAGTAGCAGAAGAGAAATCATCCCAAAGCTTGTCTTTCTTTGCTGCCATGACATAAAGGTGAACCATTTCTATGCCGTATTGCTACGTGTGATGAAAAAATGGATTCTTCTTGACCCTGCAAGTGTTTGGCACAATGGTTGAATACAGATGAAGTGCCGAAACACAGTCCAAAACTGGATATTCATCAGAAAAATTTAATGGTGTGCATTTGGTGGTCCAGCGCTGGTATTATGCACTACAGCTTCACAAAACCTGGTCGATCAATCACAGCGGATGTCTACTGCAACCAGTTTCACAAAATGATGAGGATGCTCACACAAACAACACTGCTCAAACTACGGAAGCTGCACCTGGAAAGTCTCTGTCATCTGCCGTATTTACCAGACCTTGCACCAACTGACTACCACTTCTTCCAGCTTTGGACCACTCGTGGCAAGGAAAAATATTCAATTCTCAACAAGCTGTGGGAAACACATGATTTTATTGCCACTTGCTCTCCAGGCTTCTTCACTGCTGGCATAAGGAAGCTACCGTTAAGATGGTAAAACTGTGTCAATAGTTAAGGCACACACTTTGTTTTTTATTATTTTATTTATTTCTTTTAAATTTCAGAATATTATGGGGGTACAAACATTTTGGCTATGTATAAATGCCCTTGCCTCTCCCAAGCCAGAGCTACAAGTATGCCCATCCCCCATACAATGCACTCCACACCCATTAGTTGTGAGTTTACCCATCCCCTTCCCATGTGCCGGCACCCAATAAATATTACTTCCATGTGAGCACCTAAGTGTTGGTCAGTTAGTACCAATTTGATGGCAAGTACAGTGGTGCTTGGTTTTCCATTCTTGTGATAATTCACTTGGAAGGATGGCTCTAGCTCCACCCAGGATAA
>CAUYSK010033003.1:0-18609 GCA_963575035.1 Avahi laniger
TTGCTGTGAGCTAGGCGGATGCCACGGCAATTGCCCCAGGAAAGATATTTATACTCGTGCCAAAAAACAAAAAAAAAAAAAAACGGAGACTCAATCCAAATATGAACTAATAAAACATCATGTAATAACTTAACAATGTACTAAAATCTATATTTAAGCTAACTTATTAACAGATTTTTTTTCTTTTTTTTTTTCCTTTACCCTAGGGCTAAAATTATTCTCACAGTCCTCTGTAGTGGCTTAGGAGAGAACCTTGCCCATTTTGGGTATTCAATATGCATTTCTTGAACTGAATTTTAAATCTGAAAATAATATAGGTAACATGCAAAATGCTGGCCTCAACCAGCAAACTTCTCTTCAACAACACCCTCCCAAGCCAGAAGCCTATCTCCCCAAAACTTGCATTTTCCATGACAACATAGATATTTCTCTGCTTGCCTCTGGTGCTATGGTAAAACTAGCATTTTTCCCAAGGATCCAAGACTGTGCAGAAGTATCTCACCCAGCCAGAGACTTTACAATGGCACCTAACTTAGGACAGTTTATTTCCAAGTTCACTATCAGTTCCAAAGATATATATTTTAGAATGGTCAAACCCCCAGCAGGAAAGTCAGGCAGTAAGGAAGATGTTAAGTGCTCATTTTTCTGGAAAGCAAGTACCCAAGGTAAGCTAAATCAAGAGTATCCGCTGTTTATATGGATACTGGAAGCATGGAGAGATGAGACCATGGAAAAGGCAGACTGTACCCAGTGGTTCTCCCTGGGAATGCTGACTGTGGACAAGGCAGTCAAACAAGCACGGTCCAAGCCCTCCCACACACTCCGCAGATAAAATGCCTTTGGATGATTTCAAATAAGAACTCCCAACTTTTCAGAGGAGCACAGTATTCATTGTTTAGAACTGATCTGGTAATGGGAATAGGGGCTGCAGCCTGGCATGGAGGAGTCGTCTTTGTTTTGTATTTTTAAATATGATGTGTTTGAAATTATAAACACATTCATGCTCATTGTAGAAAATAAAGAAAATATAGAACATTATACAGACAGAAAGAAAAACCTTCCAAATTTCCATAACATAGAGATAATCACTGTTAACATTTATATAAATGAATACATATAAATGAAATTAGAAGCATAGCATATATAATTTTGCATCTCACCGTTCTCATCTAAAATTACTTAAAAGCATCTTTGAATTGTGTTCAATGTTACTATTCCGTGAACACCCACAGAGCACTCACTCTGAATCAGAAGCCGCTCTAAGTGCTTCACAGGCACTAATTCCCCGCGGCAGGCCTGTGAGGGGAGTGTTACTATCCCACTCGCAGTTGGGGACCCCCAGGGACTACAGAGCAGGCCAGCGGCACAGACGGAGTTCACAACCTGCGGTCTGACTTCAAGCCCATGCTCTGGTCTAGCACCCTGGCCTGCCGGCGGGGACTTTGGACACTTGACTTATGACGACTCCATCATATTGCAGTTTGGTCTCCTGCGTGCGACTGGGCAGCGCTGCATGAAAGCCCTCAGGGTCCCTTCAAGTTCCCTCCAGCTCTCTGAGTTACTCTTTTATCAAGTGTAGGAAAATCTTCTGCCCAAATTATCAGTTGCTTCAACTGCCGGCTGCCAAGTTGGGGTGTGCGCCACCAAAGCAGGCTATTCAGAGAGAGCCGGAGGGAAAAC
Organism: Avahi laniger; assembly: GCA_963575035.1. Lineage (NCBI taxonomy): Eukaryota > Metazoa > Chordata > Mammalia > Primates > Indriidae > Avahi > Avahi laniger. Next base: position 1,681 of record CAUYSK010033003.1, read on the forward strand.
TGCCAAAGGAACACCCTCGGAAGGGCCAGGCACTGCTGCTGGCTACTCGAGCCCTGGCCTCTGCCCCTGCACTCTGGGACTGGCTGCTTCTCCACTGACCCACTCAGGCAAGGCTTGATTTATCTGAGCCTCATTTCTCCTTAAGAAGACGGGGCACTTACACCTACCTGTCAGGATGTCTGCAAGGATTAAGGAGACACAGAGATGTTTATCAAGCACCTGGCCCAAGCTGGCCCAGGGCTGAGTAAAGTACAGGCTGCTTTTTGTGTGGTTTTGTATATAACTGACTTGTCCATGCAGTGGGATATCCATGCGTGCCTCGCCCACTGGGAGGGAAAGGACAGATTCTGGAGTCAGACAGGCCGGGATCCTTGATGTCTCTGCTCAGTTCCACCTGGTTTGCTTTCTCCTGAAGGCGCGTCCCCGCTCTCCATCAGGGCAGAGGCTGGGAGGGAGCAGGGGAGCGCCAACAAGGCCTGAGTCTGTGATGTACACACCCTGGAATAATCAGAAACCAGACCAATGTCAAAGACCTGATGCCCCAAGTCCCCTCTCCCACTTCACAGTGAAGGTGACAAAGTGTGCCTGCCATGGTCACAGAGTGCCGTAGGGGCTATGAGGCCTCTTCCAGTGCTCCTGAGAACCATGAACACCTTATTTCCAAAGGAACAGCCTTGTCCTTCCAGCAAGCAAGTCCAAGGAGCTGTGTCCCACCCGAGGCTCCAACACCCTGTTTCTGCCCCCCTGAGTTAGGCGTGCAGGAAGCTGGCTGTCACCTCCAAGCCTGCACCTCCAGTGATCGGGCCCCCTGGGGCTCTGAGCTGGAGTGCCCCTAGAGACACAAGGAGGGGATCTGGGGGATGTGACCAGGGCAGGGCAGGGCTGGGCCTGCCAGGAGGCCTGTCCTGCCTCATCATGATTTCCACTCAGCCCCGGGCTGACAGGGAGGAATGGGAGGCTCCTCAAAGCCAGCCTGGTAATTGCAGGCGGCATTAAGCTTAATTAGGCTAATCATCGGCCCCAAGTCATTTACCTTCAACCTCCTAAAAGCATCTTCAGAAAACAATCCCACAGCAGCTGTGGGGCTGGAGGGTGCAGGTGGAAGGTTCAGCAGCTGGTGTCTGGAATTCCTAAGAGGACTCCAGCATGGCCTCAGGTGTCTTGGCAGGGACAGAGGAAACCAGCTAAATCTATGACCAAGACAGGTAAACAGGGGAACTTCTGGAAAATTAGTTCCAAGACAGTTCCCCTAGGCTGGGGAACTGGGGGTGACTTTTCCTGTTTTTCCTCTGAGCCGATTTGACTTGGTGAGTGGAGACCTGACCAAGGGAACCCACGTGTGTACAGGTTCCCGTAGGTGTTCACTGTGCTGCTGTTTCACCCCTATAGCAACAGCCTCCTGGCCAAGGCAGGATAGGCAGGCAGTAGGATTTAAGCTTGTATAACCAAAAAACCGTCAGACATATATCCATCTGGGTGGAATGGCTCTTTGCTCATAAAACTGCATGCAAGGGTCTGATGGATTAAAAGCCCATCTGAGAACAAGAAATACTTTGCAACAAGAAAAAAAAAATGGGGCGGAGGGGGGAAGTCATTAAATATGAAACGTCCCATTTTGAATCAAAAGTGTTGTTTATTATATATATCTCAAACAAGAAGCAGTACAATTAATTAAAGTGTACACCTAAACTACTGACACCAGTTTTGCCACCTCAATGATAGCTAGTTTATGCCAGCAGCGAAGAAGCCTAGAGAGTAAGCGGTGATGAAATCGCAAAAGGTGTTTTCCGCAGCTTGTTGAGAATTGAGTATTTTTCATTGCAAGAAGTGGCCCAAAGCCTGGAAGAAGTGGTAGTCAGTTGGTGCAAGGTCTGGTGAATACAGTGGATGACAGAGAGTTTCCAAGTCCAGCTTCTGTGGTTTGAGCAGTGTTGTTTGTGTGGCATGTGGTCGAGTGTAGTTTTGCAAGAGGATTGGCAGGTCTCTATTGACCAATCTTGGCTGCTTAATCACAAGCATCCTCATCAACTGATTGCAGTAGACATCCGCTATAATTGACTGACCAGGTTTCATGAAGCTGTAGTGGATAATACCAGCGCTGGACCACCAAACAGACACCACTAGGTTTTTTTGATGAATATTCGGTCTTGGACTGTGTTTTGGCACTTCTTTATCCAGCCATGTGCTGAATGCTTGCAATTGTCAAAAAGAATCCATTTTTCACCACATGTAACGATACAGTGTAGAAATGGTTCTCACCTTTAAGTCGTGACAACAAAGAAAGGCAAACTTCAAGACAATTTCTGTGCCGACGCTCTTAATTCATGTGGAACCATCTATCCAGCTTCTTTACCCTGCCGATTTGTTTCAAATGGTCAAGGACTAGTAACGTCAAATCTTGCTGCTACTTCACACATAGGTTGAGATGGATTCGCTTCCAGCTCATCATTAGCCACCTTGGTCTCGGGTCTCCCACGTGGCTCATTTTCAAGATTAAAATCCCCAGAATGGAACGTCTCAAACCATCAACGTACTGTGTGTACGTCAAACACTTTATTGATAATTTCAAGCTGTCTGTGATGCATTGGTTCCACGACAGAACTCGTATTCGAAAATGACACAAATTTTTGACTTATCCATGGTTTCACAAAAATTGCTCTTAAAATTTGAAAGATAATCACAAGCCAAAACATGTGTTTGAAAGGATATACCTTTATGATAAACATAAAACAAGAAGTGTCAAAGTGAAATGTCATAGATAGCCACTGTCAAACTTAGTACTTACGGAAATCGGACATTTCATACTTAATAACATATTACTCTACTTAGTAACTAAATAGAATTCCAAACCTCCTAACTCAAACACTCTGGGGAGTAGAGAGGACCAAACCACTGGTCATAAACCCCTTTATGGTGACTAGGCTGGGGGGCAAAAAAAACACCTGGAAGCTGGTTCCATCCGCAGGTCTGCAAAAGTCCACCTCCCCACAGAGCTGATTCTTGCCCTGTTAGCGGCTCACTTGATTAGCTGCGGTTCCGGCTTTGTATACACTACTTACAAACAAATGAAGAGCTAGGAAGTGTATGGATCGATGCCCGCCCTGTGCTGGAGAAAGGAGCATTAGTTGTCTTTGAGCCCCTACGAAGCAGCAGGCACTGTGCGCGTGACGGACACTGAGGTTACTCCTCACAGTAACCAATGAAGTGGGCATTGATCATGCTTCATAAAAAGAAGAAACCAAGGCCCAGAGACACTAAGCGACTGCCCAGGGCCACTGAGCAAGTGAGCACACCTCCGGATGCAAACCTGGGGCTTCCAATGGCAAAGCTTGCACCCGTGGCATCCCCAGGAACTCGAGGCTGCCATTTCCTCGGGCCCAGCCAGGCCTTCGCTTTGGCAGCTGCGGGGTGGGCAGGGTGGAGTGGGCAGAGCTGGGGGCAGGAGTCTGGCCGGAGAAGCCCAGGGCAGCCATAGGGTGGGACCCGCCAGGGTGAGCTATGAAGAAACTTAGGGAGGAAGGGAAGTTTCTTCCAATGTGGGTTCCAGTCAAGATGGGGAGAGGGAAGAGCCACACTGTCCGCTAGGAGTGAAGACAGGTAAAGACAAATTCTCTAAGCACACGTGAGCACCTCAAGGGTGTGAGAACATTTCCCAGGAAGGTTCCCAGCGATGTCCAGGAAGATGGAAAGTTGAGGAAAAGCCAGGTTCCTTAGGATAGCAGTAGGAGGTGCCTGTGGGAAGAGCCAGTCCCTGGCAGTGACGGCCTCTCACATGTGCACAAAATGCTATGCAAACTGTTCTTACAGGGCTCCCCTCGGAGTCCTGCGGGGACAGCAGGCAGGCAGAGGTTACCATCACAAATGAGCACTTTGGTGTCAAGAGCCACTGAATGACTCACCTTCCCCATGGATGGGGTGGCCCCAGTGGTCCCAACTTCCCTAGGTACACCCTCCCCACCCTGGTCAGCCCTTACTCTCTGGTGTCTTCTTCCATGGTTGGTTTTTTTACTTCCCACCTATGAGACCAAGTCTGTAAAGCCAGGGAAGGGTTACTTTGTTCATTCATCTATTCAGTCAATCAGACAGTCAGTCAACAAACACTTGAGTGCCTACTGGGTGCCAGGCACTGTGCTTAGTACTGGGGATACTATAGTGAAAAATAGATGCAGTCCCTGCAGGGCAAAGCTTCCCAGGAAGGAGAAAGAAGGAGCATAGAAGGGAGCACTACGAAAGGGTAGGAGCCTAAGAAAGGTTAGTCCGGGAGACAGCCCGGGCACAGCTGTGTGCAGGAGAAGGGAAGAGGTGGCCCCTCCCAGCCCCGCCATTCCATCTTGAAGAGTCCAGCTGGGTCCCAGGGTACAGCCCTCAAAGGACTCCAGCACCACTGTCCCTGGACTATGGGTCCTGTAGCTGTGGGGCTTGGGTGCTGAGCAGCAGAGAGTGCAGGGATGGGGGCCTGTGCACACAGAGCAGGAGGACTATCACCCAGCTCTTCCCCAGGCTGTCCCATTAGGGCTTTCTTGGCCGTCACCAACTCACATCAGAGCCTCATCTAGCTTATTACTTTCACCTACTTTTAATCAATCAAAAACCACACCCAAAGACACAGTTCCCACCATGCGAAGCTGTAATGAGGCCAGCAGAGGCATCCTTGACAACTTAAGCGCAGCACCAGTGATGTGTGATATATTGAGCCCCAAGGGGGTTGGCTAAGGGAGAGAGGAGTATGTAGAAATACAAACCAATTTTTTTTTTCCTCAAGTATGTTATGGCAGGGACAGATAGAAATAGACTCCTCTTCCCAAGGTCATTGCTACGACTGACTTCCCCAAAGTTTCTGAAGTTCTACAACATTCCTGGAAAGGCAGCCCAGCCCTGGGCAAGCCTAGGAGTGCTGAGGGCTAGGACTGAGGCTGCTGCCCCTGAATGCCAGCTCCTTGCACAGGGTCAGGCCAAAGGTGGCACCAAGAAATGTCTTCTGGATGAAATGAACAAAGCAAGGAAGGACAGAAGGGAGGAAGGAGGAAGAATAAGCAACTTATTGGGTGGGGGAACATGCAGCCAGAGTTGAGAGTGCTGGCTGGGTCCCATAACTCCCAGCCTCAGTTTCCCAGCAGCCCACCCCTGCCTCCAGCTGTCTGGGCCCTAATGATTGATAAAGGGCTGCAGTATCTGCAGACTCCAGTGGAATGTGCTAGCTCCCTGCCTGTGCATGACAGGGAAGAAGAGAAAGGGGAGCAATGGGTGTTCTGATTTCAGCAAACCCCTAAGGACTCCCCATCAGAATCTGGTAGGAGGGGGACACCCCTATAGCCATGTGTTCTAAGGGTGCCAACTCAGTCAGACAGCCTGGGGAGGGAAGTACATAGCCATTGAATCAGACTGTGGTTCCCAAAATGAGAAGTGTGACCATCCAGGTGAGCACAAGCTCAGAGACTGGCAGACCAGGGAGGAGGCAGCCATGCTGTCCAGCTCCGAGGCTGTGATGACGACTTGAGGAGGCAGTGGCAATGGCTGCAGGAGGGGTGGTGTGCCTTTGTAAGAGCCGTACAAGCTTGGTGGGTGGTTGGATGAGCATGTCGGTAGTGAGGGAGAACGAGTCAGCGTGATCCGGGTTCCTGGCACGGGCAATATGGTGGAGGGAGAAATGGTGACACCATTAAATGACATGGTGCATCAGGGAGAACCCCTGGGCAAGGGAGGCCCCCAACTAGAAAAGAAATCCTTAACATTGCCTTATAGGGGCTGGTCGAATTAGTGAATCCTCCCGAAGCCAGGCTGCCTAGGACAGCCAGGAAAATAGTAACAATGATAACTGTGTAGAGTATTTTGAGCACTTGAAGTCATCCTAAGGGGTAGCACTTTGGATCCTGTGGGCTGGTTCTCTCCCCTTCCATTCTGCTCTCCTAGCTAGGGAAGCTGAAAAGCTAAACATAGTTCCCAGACCTTCTGACTCCCTTGCAGCTAAGGTTCAGGATGTGAACTAGGTGCCACCAGCTGGGTGCACTCACACCGGGTCTGGGGAGCGGTGGAGGCCATCCTCCCACCTCCTTCAGTTGTCCTAGGGCAAGCAGGGTCCTCTGCAGCTGGTCCCAGTGTTCGTTCTGCAGCCTCTGGGTGGAACTGCAACGGCAGTGCTGTCTGGACTCCAGCTTCCTGCCAACTGGATTCCAGCTACAGGAATGTGTCCCGAGCTCTCCATTCCGGTGTCAGATGCAACACGGAAGCAGGTAGCCCTACCCTGGAGGGTCAGTTCTGAATTGCCCTGAGAATCCTCTCAGAGGTCCATCAGGGACCTAGTCCTTCAGCCCTTCCAGCCACCTTGCAGCACCTCCTTCCCCATATCCAACCTCTTCTTGTTCACGTCTATAACTTGGCTTCTGTTCCTGCATTGAATCCAGACTAAGATATGGACCTAGGCACAGATATGTGTCTGGCACTACTCTGTGCACTTTAAACACATTAACTCATTCAATCCTCGACCTTACAAGGTTAAGTGTGACCTTGGGCAAGTCACCTTGCCTCCATATGGGGTTGATAACCGTCCCATTCCCCGTGCCAGGCACTGCGCCCGGGCTCTTACACGCTTTCTCTCCTCACAACAGACCTTCTCTTAGCTCCTTTTTCGAAGGGGGACTGGGTCAGAGAATACCTCACCCAAGGTCACACAGCTAGAAAGTGGCAGAGCCGGGTTCCAGCCCACGGCCAAGTGTACCCCAACCCCCACACTACACTGCACTAAGGGGACCAGCCCTCAAAGGCCATCCTGTGGGCATTTGGAGGCTTCCAAAACGACAGTGCAGTAATGGGGGGGCACTCAGGAGTCCATTCAGTTAGAGGTGGGGCAGGAAGCTCTGCTTTGCCGAGCAGCTTACACAGGGTGAGAAAACTCCCCGGCTCACGCTGGAGAGTGGAAGGGCGTGGTAGACAGAGATTACAGGCAAGAAGGGGCTGACAACCACTCACTCCTTGGCAACTCTGTTGACAACTGAGCATGTCCAGGTATTTCAGTGATCACATCCATGAGCTCTGGTCCAGTGGGTCAGATAGTGGAAGTGGAGACAGCAAGATACATCTAACTTTCAGGGCTGCAGAGCCTAAACCCTTGGGCCCAGACCAAGGCCCCCCGAAGTCCTGCCCTCTTGCTAGGGGCCATGGTTTTGCTGTTAAGCCTTTGCTAATCCTTTTCCTCGCCCCAGAGACTTTTCCTTGGCTGCTTAGCTCCTGAGTGAAGTCATGTGTCTTTTTGCTTAAGTTCAACAACTATAATTTGCAGGGAGTTAATTACCTTCATACTTTTCAGTCTTTTAGATTGGAACAGGATCCGCACTTTTCATCTCTCACGAAAATGCGCACCTCTCATCTCTCAGGGTCATCAACTCAGACAAAGGACCTGCAGTCTCAGCATCTAACGAAAACTGGATCCAACAAACGATTCTTCCAACGATGCCGAAATATGCAGTGAGCAGGGCCTCAGCACAGATTTGCCTGCCAAAACCCTCTAGGGCTCAGAGTTGAGGAAACGAAACACGTAAAAATGATGCTGAAAAGTGCTACAGTTACTTAAAAGAGGTCAACTGAGGCAGAAATTATTCGTAAAATCAAGCTTACTTCAAAAGTTCTGCTACCTACCCCTTTAAGTATCCAGCGTCCTGGGTCGAAACATAGACTTGTCTGCGGGAACTGTTCTCCCTTCCGAGCTGATGAATCAGGCGATGGTGAAGAGGTCGCTGAAAAGTGCAGATCCTGTTTCGGTCTTTAGACCCAAACAGGATCCGCACTCTTCACCTCTCACGAAAATGCGCAGCTCTCATCTCTGAGGCTCCTCAACTTCATCAAAACGCTGACACGGGACCTGCACTCTCCGCCTCGAACGAAAGTCGGACCAACAAACAATTCTTGCCCTAACACTGAAATATCCAGTTAGCAGGGTCTCAGCATAGATTTGCCTGCCAAAACCCTTTCGGGCTCAGAGTCGATGAAACAAATCACCTTAAAATCATGGCGAAAAGTGCTACAGTGCCTTAAAGGTGGTGAAATACTGCAGAAATGATTCTTAAAATCATGCTGATTTCAAATTTCTCCTACCTACTCCTTGGAAATATCCCGTTTCCTGGGCCGAATCATAGACTTGCCTGCCACAACCATTGTCCCTTCCGAGCTGATGAATCAAGTGATCGTGAAGAAGACGATCAGCATGATTTTAAGAATCATGGATCCGCACTTTTCACCGTCTTCTTCTCGCTCACTTGATTCATCAGCTCGGAAGGGACAACGGAGTTTGATGCTTTGATCTGGTGGAGTTTCATCTCTACGGTTACCAGCTGAGTATAAACAGTCATCACTTGTCTCTTTTGCATAAAATATTCTCGAAAAATACCCCTAGGGCTTCAATCATGGAAATCAAATACACGGAATGCTCATAGAACCTTTTTAAAACTTCTATGTGAAATGTCTCCACACACAAAAATAGGTTAAATTGGGTAATGGTTGGCTATAAATAATAATTCAAGGGTTTTGCAGGCTTGTGGTTTCAGCCCTAGTCTCCAACAAGCATGTTGGACCTCCTAAGTGAGGCAGGTCTGGTGAGGGTAAGGGGCTGGCTGAGTGGCAGGTGGGAGTGCCCTGAAAACAGTGTCCAGCACCTGATGATGTTCACTCTGGGGGGACTGCCCAAAAGGAACAGTCAGGTAAGTGACCCTTCATTAATTGTGTTTGTTGATTGTACCTTCTAGGGGTCTTATACTGATGCCTATGTGAGTAGACGCAATCTGTGTTGAATGAATCCATGAACAAATGAATGATGATAATGAAAGGTAGCATGTATGGAGTGTGTACTGTGTGCCAGTCACCATGTCATGGACTTCACAAGTATTTTTTCATGTAATCTTAACAATACTACTGTGAGATAGATATAATTATTATTATGTCTAATTTACAAATGAGGCTCAGAGAGGTCACACTCCTAAGAAGAGACAGAGCAGGCAGGATGTATGCCCAGGCCCATCTCAACCCAAAGCACCTGCTCCCCACCCCTCCTCTGCTGCCACCACACAACAGTGAATGTTACGTCTGCCCAGCAAAACTGAAGTGCTCAAGGTGACAGGCATGACAGCTTATCTAACCTGCCAAGAGGGAGCTCCCTCGATGGGTGAGCCCATGTCCCTGGCCAATGGTGTCCATCCATTGGTAAATCTGTGTCCCTGGTGAGTAGTGTACATGCCTTGGTGCTCTATGTTCCTGGTGAGCTGTGCCTGTCTAGTGGTAGCCTTCCCATCCAGCCTGGGCCCCTTAGCAGCTCTGACCTCCAGGGGCCCATGAAGTTGAGCAGAGTCACCATGTTGCACAAGCCAGGGGGCATGTGATGGGAATGGTGATGCCCAGTGGACTTATGCGACACCATATTCCTGCCCGTAAATCACGTCTCCAAATGGAGCAGGTGACAGGGGCTGCGTGGGGGTGGAGCTGGGTGAGGGAGCAAGGGGTCACCAGAATGACACTGCCTAAAGAGGGAGGACTTCACCTGCCTCCTGCAGGGGCTCTTTGGAAAGGGCCTCACAGTCCCCTAGCTCAGCCTCAGTTTCCCACTCTAACATAGGCAGAGCTGGGTAGTTCTCAAGGGCCCTTCATGCTCTAAGTCTCTGTTCCTAGGGGCTCCCAGGTCCTGCCCTCCCAGAGCCTGAGTAGTTTATTTGGGAGGAATCTCAGGAAGCAAGAGTGAGGGAGAGGGGAGAGAGAGACTGGAAGGAGAAAAGGCCACTGTGAGGTCGTCATCAAGGTCATGGGGGACCCCATTTTGCCAGGGTCTCTGAAAGTGTGCTGGTGCCTCCCAGAACCGCCTCCTAGAAAGGCGGGGCTTGAGCATTCAGCCCCAGCTCCCCACACTGGCTTGGGTCTGCCCCCCAACCTCTTCCACATCTCCAGGCTGTGTTTGAGTAAAGGTGATGGGAGCTCCTAAGATTGGAGAAAGCTCTGGGCTGAGAAAGCAGGAGGATGCATGGAGCACTCGAGGTGGGTCGGGGCAGGGAGAGGTGGATCGAACTGCCCAACAGCTGCCACTGAAATCAGAGGTGGGCTGCGGCAGGCAGCTGCAGCAGGCGGTGTGGGCCTGTGCTCCTGCCTCCAGATTCTTAGTCACTTCAGTCACCTTAGTCACTTTGTCTGTGCCACAGAAGGACCATCCCACAAACATCTAAGTGACATGCCAGACACTGTGCTGGGCATCAGGCAAACATCTGAGAACAAACTGTCCCCACTCCTGTGACCTGAGCAAGTCCCTTCTCTAGTTTGGGCCTCAGTTTCTTCACCCCCCAAAAGGAGGTCAGAATGCCTGTCCCATAGGGTGGCATAAATGTCTACAGGGGCACTGTGTGACTCTCCGATGCTTTGCACTTGCACCGTCACAGGGCTGGGGCACGCCTTCCACCAGAGGAATGCAGTCTGGGAGGGGGGTCACAAGCAGCCTATGGGTGGAGAAAGCTTTAGAGAGAAGGCAGCCCTAGGCACCCGCACACCCAAGGCTCCTGCCTGCGCCTCAGACCGCACTAGTAGGCGTATAATGCTGTAGCCGCATGGGCCTGGGGTCAGGAGGTGACATATGGTTCACAGTCCAGCTATGCCTGCATGCTGGGTGACTTTAGAAATGTCACCTGTTCCTTCTGCCAAGGGGCATGTGCTTCACATTGGGCTGGGCTGAGAACTCAGACCAGTGTCTGTAAAGCACCAGGCACACGATAGGCCTGCAGTCAATGTACTCTGCGGGCTGCCCTGCCTGAGAGCCATGGCATGTCCGGATCTGAGGTCCTGCGAAGCCAGGATATTGTCTTTCCTCCAAAGCCTCCCACCCCCTTCGCAGGACGGGGAGCAGAGCAGCCCCCAGTGCAGGTGTCAGGGTGGGTGTGGGGATGGGCCGGCAGCAGCCCTGGAAGCGTTCAAGCTTTACAGTCCCTCAGCAGGTCTCTGTTCTCCTCCACTAGCTCAGCCCCCAGCCCTCAGAGAAGCCCTGAGCTTAAGGGAACCAGGTGCCTTCATTTAAAAAAAAATCTACAAATAAAGGGTGATTTTGCAAGGAGAGTGTGGTGCGTTCTTGGAGACTCCAGGCAGTTTTACAGGCTCAGACACAGAGCAAAAGCACTCAGGGGCCATGCAGCGCTCCCAGGCCCTGAAGGCTGGCTGGGGCCCAGGGCCCACGGGCAGAGATGGTGTGGGAAAGGCCCCCTCCAGCTCCTCACCCCTCTCCAGCCGCAACCCAGGCAGGGCCTGCTCAGAAGCACCCTGTGCACACTGACGGGGAAGAGACAGGCCAGGCCCCGCACTCCAGAGTCCATTCACACAGGCTTTCCACGGTAGAAACCCCTGTGTGCACGAGGACAGCCTTGTCCTTAAAAGTGCTTTATCTCCCCACAGATGTGGGATAGGTATAGGGGAGCCCTGGGCAAGAACATCCTAAATCCCCACTCTCCAGGCACTCCCAGACATGTGGCCCCTTTCTCTTTCTCTTACAAAAGCAAATCTAGAAATTTACAATATCAGAAAAGCCAATTAACTGGATTAAAAATGCATCTATAAAATCTTCCATTTTGCAACACCACATGGGACATCCAAAATTCAAAGTATGTGAGACTATGTTGACCATCAAATATGCTGAAAATGCGCAGCCTTGGAAAGACCCAAAGGCCCACAAACGTTACTAGTAGCCTTTGCATACTTTACTTACCAAAATTTCGTTTTGGCACAAGAATGGAAAAACAAACACCACGTGTACTCAATACTAAATGAGAACCAATCGATCAACACTTACGTGCACATATGAAAGTAAAACTGAACGGAAATCAAGCAGGTAGTGGGGAAGGGGGAAAAGGGAGTGGGTAAATTCACAGCTAACGGATACAATGTACACTACTTGGGTGAAGGGCACACTTACTAACTTTGACTCAAACTGTACGAAAGCAAATTATGTAAGCAAAACATGTGTATCTTCATAATATTCTGAAAAAAAGAAATATCCATACAAAAATAAATAAGTAAATAAAATCTGGTTTGGTGCTTTTAGCATATTGGCTTTTGGAAAATTAACCTGGAGACCCTATAGCGCTGGGCCCAGTACCAGGCCAGGGGCCGGGCAGACTGTGGCACAGCTCACTTTTCACAGCATGGTAGGGACATATGGTTGAGCGAACGCAGGAGCAAGGCCCCAAGAGCTTCCCACACCACTGCAAGTACCAACTAGAGAGACTTTTTGGGAACCCCGGATTTAAACTCACTGAGCTGGCCACTGTTCACATTTCAGAAAGTCTATATTTCATCCCAAGGTCCTTTAAACCTCCCTAAGCATTTAACGTGGGATTACATGGCGGAGGGGGGTGTTTTATGGAATAACGTGAACCAAAGGAGGACACAAGGACTACGCAGTACGATTGTGATGTGCGAAGGCCCCTGGGCATGGGCACTGCCTGGACCGGTTCTGGGAAGGATGGAAGGTTCCATGGTGCCCTTTTATCTCTTCAGTGCTGCTGAACTGTTTTCAGAATGATGCAGCTTGTCTGCTGTTTTGCTTATATTTGCTTTTTTGGTTGGTTGGTTGGTTGGTTGGTTGGTTAAGAAATGGGAGTTGAAATGGCCTCAAACAGACCTAGGCACCAAACTCGACATCCCAGTCACATTAATAACAGGTTCCTGACAACAGCCTGGCTCTCGCCGACACCCTCGTCACCCACACACCCTGCTCATGCTCTGCCTTCGCATCAACTGGCCACTCCCCACACCACAAGCGTTCTGCCCTCGGGCTCCTCCTCTGCCGCTCTGTCCCTGCAGGTCACCTTCACTCACCCCTTTTCTACCTTTACGGTCTTCCTCATCCTTCAAGGTCCGTTTCAACTACCAGCTTCAGGAGAGCTCTCCTGACCCCTTAGCTGGAAGGGACGGCCCGCGGCCACCCTCTGGAGCCCCAGACGTCGGTCTGGAACTCATGCGAAGTGTTCTTCTCCAGCCGCTGCCTCACGGGACTTCACCGCAGACCCTGAGCTCAGCCCTGGCACCGGGCCTGGCACAGAGCGGTGCTCAGCGAGTGCTCAGCTTGATGTTTGCAGAGGATTTTGCCCATTGCAATAAAATATATCCCTCTCCCAGGCCAAGGATGGCAACACGGACAAATATACTTTTTATCTCAATCCAAATGGATTTCCACGTGTGTCAGTAGCTTTTCTTCCTCTATGAGATAAGTAAATTTAATTTTTTTGTGATATCTCAAATACATTTTTTAAAGAGCTACCCCACATGTTGTGTTTTCAACAACAAAAATTCAGGAAAAACTTGTAAGATCCTTCTGTCAGTCCAGTTAAAGAAGTGCAACAGGCAACTGTAACTCGGTGTGAGCTTCTACCAGTGACACTGTTACAGCCGGGGAAAAAAGATCTGAATTTTTGTCCTCTGCTTTCTTCCTCTGACCCCGGACTCCCAGCCACGCACTCGGGAGCAAACCCACCTGCTTCCCCTGGCCCGAGCCCTGCGCATCCGGCTCCCCGCCCGCATGCAGAGGGAGCACCCACCCTGCACGGGGGTCCCTCCTGAGCTCCGCCACGCCAGCTCTCCCTCCTGCCCTCTCTCTCCAGCGTCCACATCTGGTTTCCCTTCAGCACAAGTTTCACAATGGACAGATTTTGCACTTCGAGGATTTATGGCTCCTGCCGTCCCTCCTTGCTTTTGATATGATTCCATTATGTACTTAAAATCTGGGCCTCGCTCTTGGCTCCGGGGAGCTGTTTATGACAATTCTTTTATGGCCTTAAATCGCTCACCGTTAAGAACCTGGTCATGTTCAGAAGCAGTGACTAGTTGTTAAGACAGAAAATTGCAACGTATCTCAGATGGTTGCTTGAAAAGATTTTTTCGTAGAAGATTAATTAAGGCTAGCATCTGCATGGCAGGTAAATCCTCTGAGCAACGCCTGTGACCCTGTTCTCCACTGCTGCCTGAAACACTGATTTGGAAGCAAATTAATTGCAATCCTCTCACCACAAACCCAATCACTTCCTCCCTTCTGCTGTGCCAGAGACCCCACGGACAGAAGGGTTGCTAAAAATAAAAACATCAACATCCCAAACACTTTCCTCTTGATAACACACAGAACTGAGATTCATTTTTCTTTTCCATCTCTGCATTACATTCTTCAGGAGGCAAAGAATTCCAAGAACAAGGAGACAAAGCATTTATCCCCTGACCTTGCCTCCCAACTCCCTGACATCCCTCCTTCACCCTACAACCAGAGAGATCTTCCTGGGAGGCAAAAGCTAATCACATAACCCTTGGGCTTGAAACTCACCAAAGGATCCTTACAATCCAGGTAATGAAGCCCTGTACATTTGGCGCTAATCTACATATCTGTGCTGTGGCATGATCCCTACATGCTGTGGCATGATCCCTGTCCTGCGTGCACAGTGCTTTGTTAGCATCCTGGGAAACCCTTGACGTTCCCATCCCAGAACAGCTGGTTAAGCTCTTGCCTCCACCTGGAACATCCTCCTCAATGCCTGCCTGTTCACAGTCTCCCTCCTCTTTCCCCACGAGAGCATGGATGCCCACTTTGCCCTACAAGAGGTTAACAGTGTGCCTAGCCTCCCTCTCCCCATCCTCTCCCCATGGCAGACCCCAGGAGGCTCCATGTCTGTTTGTCTGTGTGTCTGACTACATTTAAGAAAGAGGGTGGCCCCAAACCACATCACCACCCTCTGGTACCAGATGTAGTATTGCCAGGCTATTCGCTATACAGGCTATTCAGTTAAATTTGAATTTCAGATAATGAACAATTTTTAGCGTAAGTATGCCCCAGATACTGCATGGGCACCTTGTATTTTTGCCTGCTCAATCTGACAACCCTAGCTGGTTAGGAACTCCGGGACACCCTCCAAGGCGGAGAGCTGAGACCAGGTGGCAGCAGCACATGGAGGAAGGCAGTGATGAGGCCTGTCCCCTCACCCTCCTCCTGGGACCCCAGAGCCACACTGCTTGGATTTGAATCTCAGCTCTGCCATTGGCTAGTTACCTTGGGCAAGATACTTACCTTCTTCATGTCTCCATTTTCCCATCTGTAAAATGGAGATAACCTATTTCATGTAGTTATCACAAGAATTAAATAAATTAACGTTTGTACAGCACTTAAAACAGTCCTTGACACATAATAAGTGCTACATAAGCATTTCGTAGATAGAAACCAAAAGAAATTAGGCAAACAAACCCACAGAGAGTGAACCAGGCAGAGTGAGGCTGACTGGGTGGGCTGGGGAGCCATGCCCAGCAGAGGGACACAGCCCTGAAGACAGGGCCTGGGCCCTCACCCCAGGACCCCCCCAGACCTCCAAACACTTGGCCTGACTGCCCTGCAGGGCCTGCTGCACAGCGCAGGGTCTGCTCAGCGGAGTGCAAGGCTGCCCGAGGCCTCGCTGAACCGACTGCCTGAGTTTCTGCTGTGATAACAAGGTTTTAACAAACTGGAAAGCAAGGAGAGAATCTCTTGAATGAGGTCCAACGTCTCACCACTCTGAGAGAATGACGCTTGTGTCTCTTTCTTGCCGTCCTTCACACAGAGGCTGCTGTTTCACATACTTGTCATCACAGTGTCTCACAGCCTTGTGTTTTCCCTACTTATCGCATAAGCCTCTACCCTACGGTGTCCCATGGACTTTAAAGTCACCAGTCTCCACGCCAGCATAATATTTCATTACATCTTTCATTGTTTACTGAATCCCCCATCGTCCGGCACTGAAGTTAACTCTTTCTTTAACAAGGACTATCATTGCATGTGGCATTTATCTGTCATCAGATTTTTAAATAGATTTTCTGAACTGGATTAATGGGGGGAAATGGTTTACTTTAAACATTCTGGATATCATACTATAAATACGATTTCCCAAAATCATATACCCATCGATAGTCCCACCAGTGACATGTAAGTGACGCTTCCTCACTTTACCATTATCAGCTTTGGACATTACTATTTACAATAAATGTTTCTTTAATGAGTAGGACCAAAACCAAAATGTCATGATACTGCATCATGAATGTGCTTTTCCTGGATTGCTAATGAAGATGCACATTCTGTTATGAATTGGTTAATAATTGCTTTTTTTTATTTTGTGCCCTGAATTGTCCTTTGATGTCCTTTGCTCATTTGTATGTTAGGGCTTTCTTTAGAGGGGGTCAGTGTGCAGGACCGTAGCTAAAGGAGAAGCAGCAGAGGAGGCAGCTGGCTGTCCGGGGTTCCACAGGCTGGGGGTGACCGGCAGGGGGGAAGGAGGGGCACCCACCAGGCTCAGACTCAGAGCCAGCGGCCCACAACCCACGGAAGCAGCGTCCCCCACAGACCTTCTGGCAGCAGGGTCCCCATACTCTCTTATACTATGGCTTTGGAAGGGTCAGCTCTGTTTGTGAAGACACAATGGCTTTCTGCAGTAGCATTCTGAAAACCACAGATCAGCATGCATAGACTGAGCAGTAAAACTGGGGACAAAAAACTGGAACGTCTGACCTCTGATCCAGCCCAGGAGGCTGGGGACCTTTGGTCCACATTTTTGGGGCCAACTACTTTTTTTCCTATAAAAACTCAGTGCCCGTGATCTTGGGTGCCATTAGATCCCAATCAACATGTGTTAGAAATACAATTGTGTTAATAAAAAATAATATTTCACATGTTCTAAAAAAGCTTGGTAGTTAAGAAGTTCCTTTTGTAGGATAAAATGCATTCTATTTTGGGGAGGGCAATTGGCAATTTAAAAGCCTTAAAACAGCCGGGCGCGGTGGCTCACGCCTGTAATCCTAGCACTCTGGGACGCCGAGGCAGACGGATCTTTTAAGCTCAGGAGTTCGAGACCAGTCTGACCAAGAGTGAGATCTCATCTCTCCACAAAATAGAAAAAATTAGCTGGGCGTGGTGGT